>CAUYRT010078083.1:0-44295 GCA_963574885.1 Lepilemur ruficaudatus | reverse complement strand
AATTAATTTATTTTATGAACCAATTTTCTTGGCCCCACAGACTAATTGATTTCTCCACACTGGTGTGCTGTGACCCTGAGGTTGAGATACTCTGCTGGTGCTGGAGGATAGTCCAGGGGCAGGTATGATAGCAATTTCTGTCCTGGAGTCAGGCATGCAGGTCTTGGGAATTTTCCAGCTTCAAATTGGTGAGGCCTTGATCTAATGTTGTAGGGACAGGCTGCTCTAATACTGGGGATTTTATCCAGTTTTCCTTCAGCAGCTCTCTATTCTTGTGTGTAAGCATGGATGTGCACATGTTGTGTATGGTTAATTGGATTCTTGAATTTAGTTTTAATTTGTATCAAACCTATACCTTAATGTGGTTTATTATACAGAAAATTCTTGACGGCAATCCCCCATGTCTTCCATTGCCCTCAATATATTTATACTGAAATTACATTTAGATACATATACAGAGTTTATATTATGATGAGTATATAAATACTATTTATAGCTAGGCTCTGTAGCACACTATGATAATTTTTCCTTTCTTGAACAATTTTTCTTTCTCTAAAATAAGAGCTTTCCTGTGTTATTTTTGATTTCTTTAGTTTTTTAAAAAATTGTGTAGATGAATTTAACTCCAAGTTTGTTCCCAGATGTGGAAAAGCAGCTCAGTATGTCCTATTGCAATAAATATTCTATCATTTCATTGCTTCCTGAGCCTTCGTAACTAACCCATCTGGTCTGCTTGCTCTCCTGTCCTCTGATAGTGCTATAGCCCTGTGACTGCCCTTCACTGTCACCAGGGAATCTCCTCTCTCCTTATTGGATTCTCTGTTGCTTGCACCTGTGTGCTCTTGTGTCTTGGATTTCTCCTGCAGTAGTGTCCTAAGAAAGAATGACTGACAGGTAAGTTTGGAAACCCTGTCTACCCCAAAATATCCCTGTAATCATCCTCATATTTAATTAATTGTTTTACTGGATGTAGAATTCTGGGTTAGAAATTTTTTCTCTCAGAATTTTGAAGACATCACTCATTTATTGTATCCTAGTTTCCAGTGTTGCTCAAGTCTTTGTGTACCATGTACATGCTTCTTTTAGGATCTTTCTTTTGCCTTCAACACCCGAAATTTTGTGATGATGTGTCATTATGTGCATCTATTTTTATGCCTTGTGCTGCATACATAGAACAGTGGTCCCTTCCTTTCTATAAGCACATGCTCTTCAGTTCCTGGAAATAGACTTCATTATTTTTTGGATAAAATGTATTTATTCTTCACTCTTTCTTTAATTCCTATGATTCAGATACAGGATATTTAGGGTTGGTAATCTGTTTTCCTTTATTTTTTCCCCCCTCTTTTCTTTTTTTGCTGTACCTTCTGGAACAATTCCTCAAATTTTTCCCACAAAGTTTCTCAGGTTTCTTATTTTCGTACTTTTTAATGTCTAAAAATTCCATTCTATTCTTTTCTCTTATGATTACAATATCTTCTTATCTTTGAGGATAATAATAATTCTTTGTATGTAAACCTTTCTTTTATTTTCATAGCCTCTGTTTTCTCCAAGTTTCCCCGTCTTTATTTGTTTTAGGCTCTGTCTTTAATATTTGAGTTGTTCTGAAATTCTAGGTCACTATGTGATCCTACTTAAGATCACAAAACCCTGAAGTCTTTGTGCCTTTGTATAGGGTATTTGGACTTTGATCTTCGCTGTAGATTGATTTAGCTGGCATCTTTCCTTAGAGATTCCAAAATCAGAATCTGCAGAGTTTGAGTTTTTTCTCTTGTGTTGGTCAAATTTCTCAAAGAAAGTTCTTCAGTCACCTGTATGGAAGGCAAAGGCTGGCCTCGGCATTTCCTACCAGAGTGTGTCACATTTTATTTTAGTAATATTAACTAAATCCCTGGTTTTAATACAGCAACACAGCATCCCTGACCTTGATTATCTATTTCGACCACTTCAGATAATGAACTTCTAGTCTTCTTCTAGAGTCAGAAAGACCAATCTCTTATAATACATAGATATTTTTTTAAAAATCCAAAACAGTTGAATGAAGATATCGTTGTGATTTGAATACTTACAAAATGTATTTACACAATAAGTGCTAAGAAGTCAGGAAGAATTTTAAGAGAAATGTAGATTTTTTTTTCCAGAGCCAACATCTCCCTCTGTCACCTACGCTGGAGTACAGTGGCACAATCACAGCTCACTGCAGCCTCAAACTCTTGGGCTCAAGTGATCCTCCTGTCTCGGCCTCCCAAAGCACTAAGACTACAGGCATGAACCACCATGTCCAGCCCATAAGGCAGAATTTTAACTGAGCACAGATCAGGCAGAAAAGGATATCTTAGCTACTCATGAGATAGCAAGAAAGACCACAGAAACAGTGAGATTCCCTGTGTGTTGAGCGGACTGTGAGTACAACATTTAAGACAGAGTAAAAATTTAAGAACGTGACTCATTGAAACCAAGTCTAGAAAGGTAGCTGTTTTCCAATGCCAAGTTAAAGATACCATTGAATGTTTTTCAGTAGGAAATTTTGTGATAAAAATCTGTACCTCAGAAAGTTTGATATGGTAGAAATAAGCAGCATAGATATGGAGAGATGTAGGGAGACCAATATGCAGGCTATTTCCCCATCCAGAATCAAAATGACAAGGGCCTCAAATAGGGTGATGGCTGTGGGACAAGAAACTTGTGAATGGGAGAGTAATGACAAAAGAAGACTCGGCAGGACTTGGTAAGTAATTTTTCATGGAGAGACATTATCCCTCTTGCCTCCTTGTGGAGGGAAGCATCATTGTAGAGAGATGCCACCTCTGTTATTGTGTGCTGGAAGCCAGGTAAATTCTAGCTGGGGGTTAGTTTGTCTTCCATTGGTCTGAGGCAGCTTATCACACATTAAATTCCATGCTAACCTGCTTTAAGCCAGGGACATATCATTAAGCTTCAAGGTTACCTAGGTGATCACACTAAAAAAATCTGTTTCCAATGTTCCTCTGCTGACAGTTGTGAAAATATTTTAATTGTAGCATGAAATCATTTTGTAATATCTCACCAAGGCAATTATTCACCCTCTGAAATGCAATACTGAAAGGGGCACATGGCATGAAGCTGCTAATTGTTAGTTAGCAAATGCTCCAGTTTCTAGGTATGGATTTGACAGGGCTGCTAAAAATTGGGTCTTCTCTCTAGACTAGATCTTTATCAGCTAAGTGAGGTGGAGAATTCAATCATCTTGGTGGAAAATACAAAATTTCCTCCCTCTCCTGCTTCTTATCCCTATCTTGATCCCTATAAAGTTTTGAATTTACACTTCTCTGCTAGGCCAGAAATATTGGAGCCAACTGTAGGTTTAATTTGTGATAGGAGGGAGACAGAGAAGAATGGAGGCAAGCTTGTGTCTGTGTGCGATTGCGTTGGTGTTTGTGTGTGTGCATTTACCAGGAGGTAACTGAAAAATGCAATAGACAAGCAATAGCCATGACATTTAATCAGGGATTTAGAAGCTTACCAAGTATTTGAACTGATGTCCAGAATTCAGTGTTAAGACTTTTTCTGAAACCTGTCTGGGAGAACGTGATGGAGAAAATGTGAGGAGCTCTTGTAAAATTATACCTTGCAAAGATAAAGGTAAATGATTACCAACCTGAGGATCAAGAAATCAATTCCAGCTAATACAAAAAGAAAAGAGAAAGTAAAAGTTACAGGCTTACCTTGGAGATACTGCAGATTTGATTCAGACGACTGCAATAAAATGAATATGGCAATAAGGCGAGACACAAAAAATTTTTGGCTTGCCAGTGCATATAAAAGTTGTGTTTACACTGTACTGTAATCTATTAAGTGTGAAATAGCATTATGTCTAAAAAAAAGTACATACCTTAATTAAAAATCCTTTATTGCTAAAAAACGCTGATGATCACTTGAACTCTCAGGGAGTTGTAATGTTTTTTGCTGGTAGTAGGTCTTGTGTCAGTGTTGATGGCTGCTGACTGATCAGGGTGGTGGTTGCTGAATTTTGGGGTGAATGTGGTGATTTATTAAGATAAGACAATAATGAAGTTTGCCCTGTCAATTGACTCTTCCTTTCATGGGAAATTTCTCTGTAGTATGTGATGCTGTTTGATAGTATTCTGCCCACAATAGAAATTCTTTCAAAATTGGAATCAATTATCTCAATCCCTGTCACTGCTTTATCAGCTAAGTTTAGGTAATATTATAAGTACTTTGTTGTCATTTCACCAGTATCGTCACAGGGATAGATTCCATTTCAGGAAACCACCTTCTTTGCTCATCTGTAAGAAACAACTCCTCATGTGTTCAACTTTTATCATGAGATTGCAGCAATTCAGTCCCATATTCAGGCTCCACTTATAATTCTAGTTCTCCTGCTCTTCTCACCACATCTACAATTACTTCTTCCACTGACAGCAGTCTTGAACCCCTCAAAGTCATTCATGGCAGTTGTAATCAATTTCTTCCACACTTCTGTTAATGTTGACATTTTGATCTCCTTCTTTGAATCAGAAATGTCCTTAATGGCATCTAGAATGGATCCTCTCCAGAAGGTTTTCAATTTACTGTTCCCAAATCCACCAGGGGAATTATTATCTATGGCAACTATAGTCTTATGAAATGTATTTCTTAAATAATAAGACCTGAAAGTGAAAATTGCTCCTTGACCCACAGGCTACTTAACACCCATTATGTTGGCAGGCATGAAAACAACATTAATCTCCTTGTACATCTTCATTAGAACTCTTGGGTGCATGGTGAATTATAATCAGTGAGCAGTAATATTTTGAAAGAAATATTTTTTGCTTTCTTAGCGGTAGTTCTCAACAATAGGCTTAAAATATTCAATAGACCATGCTGTAAACAGATGTGTTGTCATTCAAACTATGTTGTTTTATTTCTAGAGCACAGACAGAGTAGATTTAGCATCATTTTTAAGGGCCCTAGATTTTTCAGAATGGTAAATGAGCATTGGCTTCAACTTAAGGTCATCATCTGCATTAGCCCCAAGAGAGTCAGTTTGTCCTTCGAAACTTTAAAGGCAGGTATTGATTTCTCCTCTATAGCTATGAAAGTTCTAGATGGCATCTTCTTCCAATATAAAGCTGTTTCATCTACAGCAGCTTCTACATCAGCACTTACTGCTTCACCATGAACTTTTATGTTCTGGAGATGGCTTCTTTCCTTAAACATCATGAACCGACCTCTATTAGTGTCAAAATTTTCTTCTGTAGTTTCCTCACCTTTCTCAGCCTTCATAAAATTGAAAAGAACTAGGGTCTTGCTCTAGATCAGGCTTTGGCTTAAGGGAATATTGTGGCTGGTTTGCTCTTCTACCCAGATCATGTAAACTTTCCCAGTAGCAGCAATAAGGCTGTTTTGCTTTCTCGTCATGTGTGAGTTCACTGGAGTAGCACTTTTAATTGCCTTCTAGAACTTTTCATTTTCAGTTAAACTTAGCTAACAGTTTGGTGCAAGAAGCCTAGTTTTTGACCTATCTCTGCTTTAGACATAACTTCCTCACTAAGCTTAATCACTTCTAGTTTTTGATTTAAAGTGAGGGACATGCAACCTTTCCTCTCACTTGAACACTTGGAGGCCACTGTAGGGTAATCAACTGGCCTAATTTCAATATTGTTGTATCTCAAGGAACAGAGTGATCTGAAGAGAGGGAGAGAGACAGAGGAAAAGCCTGTCAGTGGAGCTTTCTTTCATCCTTCCTAGCAATTAGTATTCTACATTTTCTGAAGATGTAGACTGCAGCTAATCAGAGAAATATTTACTTTTCTATTTCTAGGCATAAACTAGGCAAACGAGGTGTTATTGCTTAGTAGGTTCAGAGTTTTAATTTGCAATGATTAAAAGAGTTCTGGAGATGGATGGTGGTGATACCTGCACAACAATGTGAGTACACTTAATGCTACTGAACTGTACATTTGAAAGTGTTTAAAATGGTAAATGAATAAGTTCTGGAGACCTAATGTACAGCATGGTGAGTATAGTTAATAAAAATGTATTGTATACTTGGAATTTGCTAAGCAAGTTCATTTTACAGATCTCACTCTGTAAAATGGAGTAAGTTTATTATCCTACAGGATCAAGTGAAGATAAGTGTTAGTAGATATTCAGGAAAAACAAAATATCTGCAAATATGATATTATTGTTGTCAATTTGCTGGTGTTTTGTATGTACTAAGTATTCTCACCACAAAAATATGGTAACTAGGTGAGGTAATGCTTATGTTAATTAGCTTTATTATGATAATCATTTCATTATATATATTAAAACATCATTTTATATATTTTGACTATATACAATTTATTTTTGTCAATTATACCTCAATAAAACCAAATAAAATAGTTAAAATGGTAAATTTTATGTTATATATATTTTGCTACCATATAAAGTGTGTGTCATTATATAGAATCTATTCCTATGTTCAAAACTCTGTATTACAGAGACCAGAAGATAAATATTTAAGTGCAGAAGAATTTACTTTTGCAGTTAAACACAAGAGTATATCTATCAATATCATAACAGAGGCAGAGAATATTACACAGGTTATAACCAATGTCATTTTAGACATTAGCTCCAAGTTTTGTCCCCGCCATTCAATGGCCAGCAGGTGGAATTAGAATAACTTTCCTTCTTCTGCACGTGCCCTGGAGGAGGGAAGAACTACAGCTGCACTTGAGCGTGTTTGGGGGAGAGGCACTTACACTCACTTCCTCCTTAACTGGTGGACTCTTGCTTATTTTCTCTTGTTTCTGAATCCCAGTTCCAAGAGGCAAACCACAGAACATCCCCTGCCTTCCCCTTCCCAGACTGGCCCTTTGGCCAATTCAGCAGTCATTAAGCTGCCACCGTCCCTTGGAAGGAAGAGTTTGGAGTGGGTTCTTACAGTGGCAATGCCAATAGTCACAAGTGGGCTTCAAGCCATCCTGTGTCTTTGATTTTTATTCAGCTAGAACCGAATGAAAGAGACTGCTTTTTCCACAGTCATTTTGGGACAGGAAAAAGAATAAGTTGCTTTGGTTTTATAAATGCAGCATAAAATAAAGTAATACCTCCTGCCTCCTTTCTTGCAATCTGTTTTCTATATCTTTCCTCCACATCCTTTCTGAAATGCATATTGGTTTATGTAACCTTTTTCCTTCTGGAAGATGAAGTCCAAATCCATCAGTACCGGCTTTCAGCCACTTCCTGCTCTGGACGATTCCTGCCCAGGCTGCTCTCTTACAGCGGCCACCACAAGGTCTCCTGAGCCCCAGGGACACTAAACACAGCCCAGTTTTCCAAAAGTGTCTTATTTCTGGGAATACTTGGCCTCTTCTAATCCTCAGTTCCAGTGTGTCCTCCTCTGTAAAGCCCACCTGACCACTTCAGGAAGAATCAAATGCATGATCTCACATCATCTTGTATATCTTTATTATAGTTCTTACCACATTGCCGTCATTTGATGATATGTCTATTTCACCTGCTGGAGAATAAGAGAGTTTTCTATTTGTCTCATCAGACACATTGACTGGCACACTTCAAATAGTGTCTTTTGAATGAATAAATGGGTACATTTCCCATAGCCTGATTCTTTAATAGCAGTGAAACACCGGAGCTCATGGGCATCTCGTAGTCAAATAGTAAGAATGAAAACTAGAAGGTGCTGATCAATGTCTTAAAAATTATAGCAAAGATTCCGACATGATGGCATTGGTTACCCCATTGACAAATATTTATAGAGTGTCTGCCATTTACTTGTTTAACCAGTTACCACCACTTTGGTGCCAACCGTGATTCATACATCTACACTCAGGGGAGAACTGAGAGAATATAGGCTCAGACTTAAGTGGGCACCAAAATTCTTGAGATTAGAGTAGGAATTCAGGTGATCATGTTACTAAAATGGTTTTCTGATTTCTCAGATAGAAGCTTTGAGAAAAAGTGATTTTCTTTCTTACTTATATGGTTTTAGTATTGAATTGCCTACCTGTGCTCCCAAGGGTATTGCTCAATTATACTAACATACTTAACAGGATTAAATTGACTTGCACTAGCCTGAAACAAATTTCATTACCTTCTCAGACTCTCTGGTCTGAACATTCTAGCAATCCTGGGAATATTAGCAATAGGCACTGCTTGGTTTTATCTTAGTCTGTTCAAATTTCTTTCAAGGCAAAGACTTATAGATAATTTGCAGATTCA
Source organism: Lepilemur ruficaudatus (assembly GCA_963574885.1). Lineage (NCBI taxonomy): Eukaryota > Metazoa > Chordata > Mammalia > Primates > Lepilemuridae > Lepilemur > Lepilemur ruficaudatus. The sequence continues at coordinate 36,093 of CAUYRT010078083.1, read as the reverse complement.
TATAGTGTTAAAGCTGAAAAAAGTCCATTGTAATCATCTTTGTCCAATGCTCTCATTTTAACACATTGATTGCCACACTAGAAAACAAAATTTCCTGGGGACACAGTGTTTTATTAAAACAAAACAATCCTTTCTGATTTGCTGTTTTTTATTGTTTCCTGTGCATGAGTTATATGCAATGCAATCCACGTTTTTAGAATTAAATTGTCAATATTAATTGTAACAAAAAGAACATCAACAAGTAAGATTTTCAAGAACCAACTGTAGGGTTTTGTGTCACGTGGCCTGGGCTCAAAACTAGCCTGAGTTAAATACAACTCACATGGCAGTGAATGTGTTAAAGAGACTCTGAATCCAAGGGGAGCCAAGGAACTTGCTGAGAATCACGAAGCCAGCTGGTGGCGACATGGTTTAAAGTTCTGCTTTCCTTTCTGTGAGGCCAGTGTTATGTTCACTACCCTGTGCTGCCTCTCACAAATGAGTTATGACTTTATGTATTCAATCTAGGGTGGTGCAAGTACATGCAGCCATGTGTATATTGAAGGCTTTCAAATTATATCTTCAAAATTGAAGTTAGTTTAAGCACAGGCTTTGAATTTATTCACCATTTAGAAAAATAGATGTATGTGATATTCTCAACCCACTGAACCATAATCTTTCTACGAAATACTAATGAAACACACAGTGTGATCCAGCTTCTCATTTCTCTCTTCCTCCTGTGAACCCTCCTTCCATCTGCAGAGCTCCATTTGAAGGCAGTGGCATGCATACACCCCCTTCCAAATAACCTTCATTAGAGAATGTTCAAGACAAAGACCCTTTGCCACAGGAGCATCAACAAAAGGATTTAAGAATAAGAATCCATTTTATAGAAGAGCTGAAATCAAATGAAAAAAATGCATGGCAGTTTAAAAATTATCTCCTAGAAAGAAAGCTGAAAGAAAATGAATCCACATGTGTGTATATTAGTTGACAGATAAAAATATAAAGCCCACAATGTTTCAATACAAAGGAGAAGATCATAGCTGAGCAGAGACTCTTAAAGACCTCAGCTCATTGGAATTTGAAATAGTTTGAACTTAATTAGGTAGGGAAGGGGAATCAATAGTGGATGGAGAGAGTGGGATGATAAGCAGTCCCAGGCTGGAACTCAGAGCTAATATTGCTCCTCGTATACTGAACAATCAAAGCTATCAGGAAGGCTCTGCCACTGGCAGTGAGTCCTGGACTCAGGAGACCTGTGGCCCAGGAGAGGCACTTACCTTTCCTTTGGTCGCACATACCTCATCTGGAAAATACTGGTATGGAATCAAACAACATTATAGCTTTTACGTTCTGGGCTTGTGGAGATTTTACCTTTTCTGAATTCACACTACCAAAACACTGGGTAAAAGAAAATATCTGGCAAGTGTTACTTTTATTTATTTCTGGTCTGGAACTAATGTCTGTGCTCTGTAGACCTTGCTTGATGGACAAGAGATGACTAGGAATCCCAGAGAAGGGTCTAGAGTGTTCCCACTCCTTTCCCATCCCATGGATGATCTCATGAAGCCCTTCCACAATTGTGGTGTGGTGCTTAGTCGTATCTGCTCATGGTTAGCAAATCAAACTGCCTCAATTGAAATACTGAGCACACCACTTGCTGGCTATGGGCCTTGGATAAGTCTTTATGAATCTTAGAGGCAACTAATTTACAATTCTCAAGACTTCTGCTTTCACAGATGACTAAACATCACCTACTGGTGACCCACCCAGTACGTTATTAAGGGCTACCAACATTCCATCTTAATTTAAAACTTCTATATTGCTAGTATTATATTTACTGAGGTCCAGAATTCAAGACTCTGCTCTGATCCTTGGTGAAAAGCTTTTGGGCACAGACATATGTGCAGAAAGTGGCCTGGTCTCTTAGATATTAATGGGGTGGCATCAGTATTGTCTATCCTCAGTGGTGGTTTTCATTAGCTATTCTTACTTTGTATTATAAATTACCACTATATTATCACTGTTCAGTTCCTGTGTAGTTAATCTTTCAGTGTATATATGCTTACATTTTTTGAAACTGTTTTAACATATATTTGCACTGCTGTTCACCCATACCCATATTTCTAAAAACAAACATATTCACAATGCTACTATAATCTGCATCTACAGTTCATTGGCAACGGGCTGTCTGTGAATAACCTTGCAGCATACTATTGCTAAAGGAAAAACTTAAGACAAATTAAATTTAGCAGAGTTTAATTGAGCAAAGAATGATTCGTGAACAGGGCAGCTCCCTGAACCAGAATAGGTTCAGAGAGGCTCTGGTGCGGCCGCATGTTTGGCGAGGATTTATGGGCAGAGAAAGGAAAGTGACATACAGAAAATGGAAGTGAGGTTCAGAAACAGCTGGATTGGTTCCAGATGGACATTTGTCTTATTTGAGTACAGTTTGAACAGCTGTGATTGGCTAAAACTTCATGATTTGTACAAGAGTAGGTTACAGTCTGTTTACCCACCCAGTTAAGTTACAGCTCACTATGCCTGGACTTAAAATGTGTAAGGAGGGAGCTTCAGGCTAAACTTTATTTAACACTATCAAGGTAAGTCTTATAAAATTATTCAGCTTATTAGTTTTAAGTTCAGAGATCATTGTTATTAATTTAAGATCAGTGTTTATACTACTATACTTGTTTCAAAAAAAGGAAGACAAATTTCTTACTTTTTTTTTTTTGTAGGATAGAAAATATTTTAGGCTTTGCAAGCCATATGGTGTCTACCACCACTACTCAACTTTGTTGCTGTGGTGCAAAAGTCACCATAGACAATACTTAAACAAATGGACATGGCTGTGTTAAAATTAAAACTTGATTACAAAACCAGTTGGTGAGAGAGTTTGGCCTACAGACTGCCATTTGGTGACCCCTGTTTTGAAAAGTAAGTGATAAGTAATTTGTACAATGTCTTTTCAAATTTTTTCTCATGCTATTCTTTTGTCATTGGAATGTAAAAATGAGTTCAGGATTGGACCAATTGGTGTTTGCCCTATTTAAGTCAGCTACGTTAAAGAATATTTGAGAACCACTAGTATACAAAAGGCAGGTTACAGCTTTTAGTGTTCTACAAATAGCTAACTTCATTCTTTCACCTTGTCAGAGGCTGTGATTTGTAAAACCAACAAAAGCATTTCTTTATGTATTTTTGTGGGGGAGCCACAAATAAACGATGAAAAGGCAGTGGAATAGGCTGAATAATGTTCAAAGCTTAAATATCTGTTTATCAGAACAGAGCAAAGCACTCAAAAATAATGATGAGATTTCTTTAACTGCTTATTAAATAAAAATGAAACTACATCAATTGTGTGGGCAAGAGATTGGATTAAAAACTAATATGCATCTTTAAAGTGAGAATAAGACAGAAATATTTATTTTGTTAATATAATATGATTTTCCAGAGAGAACATTTCTAGTTTGTAACCTATACTTAAACTTTAAGTGTATAAAATTGTAGGCTTTATACTACACATATGAAAATATAAATCATATGATATTACTAGTCACTTAGTGTTGCTTTAAACAGAAATAAATGCAAACTGTTATACTGTATAATATTAGGTCTGTATTAAGCAAGGCACAGTATCTGAGTTTTGTCAGCCTAAAATTGTTTTAACCTTGAACAACTGATAAACTGACAGTTTATTCATAACTGATATAATAAAGAAAAGGACTTTATAAAATTTTCAACAAAGGCTAAAATTAAAAGAATGCCAAGAGTCAAATATTTGCTTAAAGCTTGAAACAGAAAAGTTTGAATAAATGCATATGAAACTGTTTCATAAAAAGGAAAAAAGTATTTTTACAGAATAAGTGTTTAAAAACTACAAAATATTTGCAAGCACCTTCCAAAAGTCTTTATCATCTTCAGCAGTCAGGTAAAAATTTAGTTAAGAAAAACTACAGCCTTTATGGCGATTTTTCACAATTGTAATCTTTAACTCAATGTTACAGTTTTGCTAGGCTAGCAAATTGCCTTTACACGCATTGCGTATTATTTATATCCCATTAGAATTTTCCTACCAATCACTGGAGAGTAAAAGCCTAGCGCATGTATCAGTAACAATTTGGGCCCTCTGTTCTACTTGAAGTCGGCAGCTCCAGAGGCCAATGATAAATGACCTGGCCTGGGAGAAGCCATAACACACCTGTACTTCACCCAATGAATGAGACGACCTATGAAAAACACCACCAAATTCTTTCCAGTGTAATGAATTGTCACAGAAAGACCTTACCTCATTTTCTATGAACAAAAATATATCAATTATCCAATCTTTGCTTATGCCAAGTATTGCAGAGTATTTTTGTTTTGTTTTGTTTTAAAGTAAAAATTAGTGATTTGAGTGTGATGCTAAAAAAATACCTGATGCTTATGTAATCACTACAATCTGCTTGAGGTTTTATCCTTGGTTCTTTGTTTCTTTAGAATCCCTTTATCTCATGCTAACAAATGTCTTGAAGATTCAAGTCTCAGTAGAAACTGTCTAAAGACAAAGAGAATACTTAAAAAGCTTTTGTTTATGCTTTTCTCATAAGCTATTATGAAATAAAGTGCTTATATGATATAAAGTCAGAATTTAGTCATTTAGCCTTCCTTCTTTATTTACTGTTTCTTGAGCAAGTCGGTATGTGCAGAAAATGATGGATCCTCACTTTTACATTTTAACTACTAGACCATTTTCTCTGCCCTGACTTAATTTGCATAGCATTGAGTCTGCGGCAGACACACATGGCCTGTGTTTTGCCATTGCCTGATTTTGTCCAGGTTTGTTTCATGCACGCTAGTTTTGTTTCTGCAATTCAACGGTGAGCTTTCTAAAACTAAGAATCATGCCTAAGTCATTTTTGGCATCTCTCAGCACATTTAGCATAGGGCCAGCCTCATAGCAAACATTAAGACCTATTTGTCAATTGACAGTAATCTAAACATAGTCAGCATTCCTAATCCATGTCTGCTTACGTGCTACGGGACAGAGATAGATCACCAATTTAGCAAAGTATCCAACAGAGATCAGGTTGAGTGACACAACTGGGCCAAATGCAAAATTTTGAATTTGACAAGTTTAAATATCTCTACTCCTTATCATTGTATTAAATATTTAGAGTAAAGAGAGCACCTCTTCTTTCTTTCTCTCTTTTTTTTTCATTCCTTATTCAGAATGAAATCTAGGCTTAATGGTTGAGCCTTTTCCAAACTTTCACTGATAAAACCAATCTCTCTCTCACTCTCTCTCTAACTCTGCAATGCCTGAAAGAATTAAAGAATTTTAGCTTGTGATGTATCATAAATAATTCATATTATGAGAAAGAGGGCTTTATTTTTTACTTTATCATTTATTTCCCTGTTGTAGTTAGTACACATCTGATAATTTGGCATGTCCAGTACTTCTTACTCTGCCAACAGAGTTCCCCTTGTCATTTTGAGAAATGTTTTTTCTGTATTCTGAAGACTTAATTTTCCTCCTTCTCTACTCCAGAGATGAGCTCATGACCCAAGCCTGAGAGTTAGGCAAGGACATGGGCTCTTTGCCCAGAGAGAGTCTGGCCTGGGTCTTCTGCTCGAACCACCTGGAAAGAGATGATTCTTCTCCAGGAGCGCTACAGAGGAAGAGTTGGCTTATCACCTTTCTTGTCAACACATGGAAAGGTGTCTTCCAAAAAATAAGTTAACACCAAAGAAAGAAGAACTGAGAGACAGCAAGAAATAGATTTTATGTGACTTAGTTTAAACACTTTGTAATATAAGTAATAAACTCCAATTTTAGCTGAGCCCTGTTTGAGTTGAATTTTTGTTATTCACAACTGAGAGTTCTGCCTAATTCACCTGTGTCAAAAGAAAATCTTACGGTTCTCATAAAAATAACATATTGTGTATTTTTTCCCATCATGTTAAAAGTAACAGATTTATCCTGCCCAGAACTATAGTGGTTAGGACAGACCTTGTGCACAGAAGCTCAAGTTTTTTCATATGGCGTAGTTTCAGGGACCCTGAGTGTTAGGGTTCATATTTCTGTTGTTAAGAAGGCTGGCACACTAGGTGGGACAATTGCTTCATGCCTATTTTTGTTTTCAAGATATTACAAATAAATTTCTCATACTATAAAATAATATAAAAATCAATAGGTTGTTTTTTCACTGAAAGATATTTTTACGTGAACATAATTTGTGAGTGCTGCAGTGTTGCCCAAATATGTTTACCCTTCCGTGCAATGCCTGTGCAAATTCCTATCACTTTGAATGGCTACATACACTTAAATGGATTAGTATTTCTCATCTTCTCAGCGCTACAAGAAGGTACAAAAATTTAAGTTAGAGAGCAGAGTGTGTGTTAGTGGCAGCAGTGACTAAATACTGGGTCTCATTACACTTTGGGTTTTCTGTGGTTGCGATAGGCTGTGTACTTCGTTGCATCAAAGCAGTGAAGTTAAATGAAAATATATGACACCAAGAGACTGACCTCCTAGAAGAAATTTCTTGAAAGAGATTCTGTGGAGTAGTAAATAATGCAAAAGAAATCTTAGGGAAGAACATTATGAAGAGTTACCATGCAAGGGACTGAAGTTTAGGCAGTTCTGAAGAGAAACAGATAAACTAAATGGTAACAGTAGAGCGGCACTGTTTGATAGAAATATAATGTGAGCCACGTATGGCATTTTACATCTTCTAGTAGCCACATTAAAAACAGCAACAACAACAAAAAAAATCCCCCCGTAAGGAAATTAATTTTATAATGTATTCTATTTAACCTACTATATCCAAAATATTATCCTTTCAACATGAAATCAATATAAAAATTATTGAGATACTTTACTTTTTATTTTTCATATTTGGTTGTCAACATCCAGTGTGTGTTTTGCAGTTACAGCAAATCTCTAGCCACATGATAAGTAACTCATAGTTACATGTGTTTAGTAGCTACCGCATTAGACAGAGCTGCGTTTAGAGAAAGGGAGAAGAAAAAACTCATCCTAGCTGGTGTCTGAACTTTAAATTTTCAGCTTAAAAATGAAAGGGCACATCTTTACAGCTACCCTTTCACCAACCCTAATCTTCACCTGAACTCTAGCCCAGCCCTTACTCTGCTTTCAGCCTCACCAATGAAAGGTAGTCAGTGCATTTTGATGAATTATTATGCATTAAACAAAGTGTTATCAGGAAACAGCTGGCACTCAAATTGAGTAAATTATAGTAAATCTAATAAAAGGGTTATTTGCAAAACTATGTTGTCAGGGTGTACGGAAAGCATGATACCCCAGGAATTTAAAATAAGTGAGCTTTTCCTACCCCAAGCCTGAAGGACAAGGAGAGAGCATGGTCTCCAGAAGCGGAAGAGGGAGTGTCCTGTGCAGAGGGCCACATGACCAGAGCTATGACCTTTAGTCAGAGGGCACTGCCCGTCCATGGCAACCTTGAGGAGGAAGCAGGGAAACTAACCCTCAAACCTCACTTTCCTCTACCCTGCTATCTCCCCGTGGCTATTCTCGCTGGCTAAACCCACCTGAATGCCAGAGGGGAGGCTGCCTGTTGGTGCAGCCTGCAGAGTCAGTTCCTGGGGCACAGCAGGTGAGGAAGTGTGATCTGGAGGGGTAAATTAAACACATCCAGAACAATTGCCAGCTTGAGGAAATTAAGAAGAAGCAAAGCAGAAGAGGACAGAGAATACGAAATTAATGAGGCTTTGCAAAGGTTAAAAGAAAAACACAAACTACTAAGTATACGTTTCCTTTATCTTCTCTGCTGGCATTTTGGCATCTTGCATTCTGTTTCCCATCTCAAATTGTGCGTCAAGGTTCATGGTTTTGAAACTGAGATCCATAGGCGGGTTTCAGGGGTCTCAGAAATTTTTTGAAATGATGTGGAATATGTTGTATATATGGCTCTTTTTCCTGAGCAAAATGTGTAGCTTTCCATAAATTATTGGTTAGGGGAGCTTAAGAAACTCCTATGATAGAGAGCAGAACACAAAGCTGTCCGAATTGCTGACCATGACCAGGGTAGTACAGTCAGCAACTGTTTCAGACTGACTGCCCCAAGGCAGGCCTTGGTTTATCAATATTAAGGAAGTAAGCCTAGAAGAAACTCAGAGGGATGCAGGGTAGGGAAGGCAAAGAAGGCAAGCAAGGACGCCACTCAGGCCAAGTCCTGAGAAGGGTAGCTTCAGCCTGACCCTGTGGGAAACTCTGGAGTATAAGCTACAATTGTCATTTGTCATGTCTAAAGGCTGCCCTGGGAGATGTGAATTCCTGGGCCAGTTTGGCTGTCTGTAGAAGAGGCAAAGCAGCTTCAGTAGTCCAGTGGCAACACTTTGAAGAGCCAGAGGTATTGGCAGTAGGAAGAAAAACATCATCCAAACTGGGCAGGGCCACATAGCCTAGGTAAAGGGTGTCCAGTAGTGACTACTAAACCAATGCATTTAGGGCCAATGATGGTAGAGATGAGTGGCAGGTAATTAGTTTCTTAACATATGCAGAACTCACTTCTCATAACTGAGACAAAACATGCAGATTATGCAGTGAGAAGTGGCTGCTTGGGCCAAGGTACCACCCTCTACCTGCAGCCACTAGGCCACATGTTCCTGATTTTTGACCCCATGACAAGGTCCCAGAGCCTTTTCTGATGCATCTCCTTGCACTGGGAGCATCTCATGTTTCTCTAAATTATCAAAGTGCAACACATGCAGTAAGTCATGTGTTGTGCCCTAACCCAAAATGTAGTCCCAGCATGGATTCATTTAGTCTCTTATTAATCCTTATCAACAGAAAATGTCAAGCCTATGCTAAACCTTTAAACTTTTTGCCAGTTCCCCCTCCTCTACCCTTCATTCCTTCCTTTCTCATGTAATATGGACCATAATAATAATAATGATGATGATGATGATAGAAACTTATTAAACATTTATTTTATGTGGCTAGGAGTTAACTATTTTATGTGGTTTGCTTAATTTAAATCTCGAACCATGCCATCATTTTGATAGGATTATTGTTTTCATTTTATAGCAGAGAACACTGAAGCTTAAAGAGTTTAACTAACAATCTTTGGTCACAGCACTGGTAGTATGAGTCCATTCTCATTGATTCCAGGACTCAACATACTCTGTAGGCTGTTTTTTTGTCATAATATTATGTTTATACCTTGCATAGTTCTTTTTTTAAAATTCAAATTATTAAGAGGGTACAAATGTTTTTGTTACATGGAGAGTTTTTGTAATGCTTGAGTCAGGGCTATATGTGTGCATAACTCTTATTACACGTGAATCCAGGTCTGAAGATCATCCCTTGCCTTGTTCTGCTCTGTTGAGTTGTCTCTTTCTTCTTCTGGTAGTGGAAGAGTTCTTCCTCTTTAGGGACTCCTCCTCATTCTTAGACCATGTAGTACAAGTGAGGTCCTTTCCAAGTCTCCTCTCCTTTTGTAAGATGGTCAGGGCATGTGATCCAAACTGGCTAATGACAACCCTTTTCTGGGATATTTTTTGGAATCATTAGTAAAGAAGCATTTTTTCCTTGAATGTCTGAGGGTACCTATATAGATCTGGAGCTGTAGATGGGTCATTATTGACACCTTGGGAAGAGATTAAGCCCAGAAATAAAGGCAAAAAGAGGAAAATGGAGCCAGGACATTGCTCAAGTCCTGATGACATTGTTTAAGCACTTGTATCCAATCAGCTGTGGCATCTAGCTTTGTTGCCAATAAATTCTGCTTCCCTCCCAACACACACAATTGTAGAGAGGCTTAAACTAGTTTTATAACTTGAAATTGAAATAACATCATCATATTTAAATGTTTTTTTTTTTTTGTCTTATCACTGCCCCTAGATTGTGAGTTTCTTGAGGACAACAACAGTGTCTGATTTTTCATACTCCAAGTGCTTAGTATAGACTCCAGCATGCAAAAGTTGCTTATGTTGTTTGAACTGAATTAAATAATTCTGGAGAAATACAACAAATTACTCTGATATGAGGTAGGAAAAATTACTAGGGAAACCAATGATAACTTCTGTTAGGTGACATAGTTTCTATAGGCAGATTTCCTTGACAGACATTCTCCAGTGTTTTCTGAGCATCTGGGGATGAATGTAGAGCCCATGAACACATGTTTTGTGGCTGGTTTTCCTAATAGGCAATGACTCCTTTGGTGTCTTTGGGTGCTTTGATGAACACCCCACTTTCCTCATAATGTGAATAAGCAACCAACTTCTCCCTTACATGGCCAGAGGACTACAGGTGACTGTGATGGATGGGGTTGCTCCTCTCTCTGGTGACTTGGGTTGATGAAATTGGCTGGGTTTCTCTGGAAGGATAAAGATCGACAGCAGCCATGTGGTAGAGATTATTATCCCATTTTGCCTCCTCAGAGGGACCTAAAGATTGGTAATTTCCACACTCGTAGTTGTTATGTGGGTATCTATTGTCAGCGTCTCTAGACTTCAGCAAAACCAGCCTTCCAGCAGTTATAACTGAGCTGCATGTGTGTGTCTCTTCCATGTGCACCTGGGGACATTTTCCCTCCAAATTCTCACTCAGTCATTTAAGTCAAAGGCACTTAGTTCCTCTTGAGCACCATTTCCACATCAGATGGAAATAAGCATACTGCTCAAATTTCCAGGCAGCATATGGCAAAATGAGGGTCTGATCCAGGCGTAGGGAAGGGAGGACTAAGCCAGAGTGGGAGGTACTATAGTTGTAAGACTGAGAGTAATTTTCTGGTCTTGTTATTCATATTATTTGCATTCTAAATATGAAATTATGTTTTCTGTAATGTTACTGTGCTTAGCTGTGGAGTCTTCATTTGTGTACGTCTGTGTATTTAGAGCTAGCTCTGCATGTAGGCAGATTAAATGTTATGTGGTATAATTTATATTTAAATGCAAAGGTACAGTCAGTGTATCATGGCCTACAGAATTCCCAATTCTATAGAAACTCTTCTGTATGAACACTATTGTCTCCATAATGGTTTCTTGCAGCTCAGATGCTAACAGACCAAGAAAAGTGATCATTTGAATCACTTCCTTAGATCTGATACAATACCTGGAATATTATGTTCAATCCTGGAATCTCTGCCTTACAGGGAATATTTATAAAGGGAGTTGAATCCAGAACAGAATTAATCCATATAATTTCAGATGAAGCCTGGTGGGACAAATACAAAAATATATAGAGAAAAAAAAGGACCCATAAAAGGGAAGTTTTGGGGAAATGTGGAATTTGTCTTCAGGTAACTGGTCTCATCAATGTCATAGGGTAGAGCTAGTCATTTGGCAGATGCGTCATGAAGGTGGATTTCAGCCAGATGTAGGAAGAGCCAGTCTGCTATTGAATCAGCTTGCTTTTGGTTGTGGCAGATTCCTCATCACTGGGAGGGTCACTTGGAAGCTGGATGACAACGTGGTAGAGGCGTGGTAAAGCAGGGACAACTCACGACCTACCCATTCTCCTTGTCTTTTTTAGCAACAGGATCTGAGATGATTGTTTCAGATGAAAAAACACATTTCGCAGCTTCCCTAGCAGATAAATGTGATCCATGGGGTATAACAAGCGATCACTGATGGAGCTTCTGGCAAAGGCTTTCACCCTGCCCCTCTCTCTTCTGGCTTCCTACCTGCAATGCAGATGTGTTGGCTGTAGTTCCAGCTATATTTAGGGTGACAGCATGACCCTGGGAATGAAAGAAGCCCATTTGGTATGATGGAGCAGAAATGCAGAAGCAGGCTCAGTCCCTGATGGCCAAATCAGCCTGGACTGCCTACTTCCTTTTGTTTGTGACCAGAAAGAAAAAAATAAACTTCCACATTTTATAGACTTTTGAATTTCCAATCTCTCTCACTAGCAGCCAAATGCAATTTCTATCAGATGCATGTGTCAACCACCCAGTCTTGTGGTCTCTTTCAATCCTAAGCATCTATGGATTTAAGAATGCATTACTTCACTTCCACCTATTATCTTTATATAACATATGAAGATACTACTTAAAGATACTTCTGCATATAACAACTAAAATATTAGAAGATATAATGCAAGCATCATACTAAGATATCAAACCAATGTATTTTTTTATTTTAAATTTTCTCTGGGGCCTAAATATCCTGTGACATTGACCCAAGCACAATTATTTATTTATTTTCTTCAGGGAAGCCTGGAACAAAGAGGCCGTTGCTCTCTGTAGTTTCAAATTGGGATTTTATGTGTCCTAATGAGACAGTGTCTTCAAAGTAAGGCTTATTTGAAAGAGAAGATATTTTCTGAATTCCGAAAGCATCCTTCTTCTGACAAGAACCAAGCCTGGCCAATTCTGACAATAGAGCTTTTATGTGCCATAGAATACAGGGGGAGAAGGAGAGGAAATAATAAAATGGAGGGGCCCTTTTCCCCACTAATAAAAGGAAGGTCGTAAGCTTCCTGTGCCGGTAGAAGAATCTGTAGAGAAGGGTGAGAGAGAATCAATGCAGACTTGAGCTCTTCAGCTTACCCCATTGTGCCAAATGTCCTGAAGTAGGGATAAGGAAGAAATCCAGGTAAGTTAAGGACAATCTGAGAACTTCAAGGCTGGTGTCCCTCAGAGAAGACCACCTGGTAAGCTGCTGAGGCCAACAGGGCACAGCAGTGGAGAGCAAAACTGGCAGAGGGAAGGGTCTAGAGAGAGTCTTGAACCATGTGCCCAGGTCCTTATGAACTCTGTGTGCTCATCCAAATGTCCCACATGCTCCTGGGAGGGTAGATACCTTGATGCTGAGAGGTTTGCAATTTGTAGCAGCAAGGCACCAATGTGGGTACATTACCCACTTCTTGTATTCAGATTTCACTTTGAGGGGAAAGAAATACCTTGGGAGTCAGGGAACAGCCTTAGCCTTTCAATTGAATATTTACCCAGAGTCTGTTTTTAAACTGGAAGGAATCAGGATAACTTTAATTGTCAACTCTTAGTGTGTCTCAGTGTATCAGTCAGAGTTTGATCAGGCCTTGTGAATGGTCTATGCAAGGCTGTTTCCTTCCTGCCAGGAGTTGGGCCCAAACTGACCATGGGTCAGCTGCTACAGAAATGGAGAAAGAGGTCAGTACATGAAGTTGGGAAGAGAAAGGACAAACTATAATCTTTAGGAACCAACTGAAACCCGTGAGGACAAAGTATAACCTGTATCTCTCTGTCATCTTCGGTTTTCATGACATGGGTGACCCGCAGAAGAAACTAGTGTCTTCATCATAAAAGTGCACGTACAACCAGCCTAGCAGCTGAAGAAGTAGGAGGATGCTAACTAACAAGAAGAAGATAGAGGAATTGAGACCTGGCTGATGTTCCTACCAACAAGGTGAGCTACTCTCATAGGAGCCAAACTCCCAAATATAAAAAGGACTGCTCCTCTGTCTCCACTTTCCAACACTCATGAATGTTCTTGCAAGCAACCACAACCTCGAACCACACAGACAAAAATCTACTGGCAAATGTAATTCCCACTTAACTAAAGTGACAGAATTTGGAGACACAAAAAGTACTAATAATCACTTCAGAATCAAATAAAGTTAGTTTTAGAAAAAAAGTTAGACATTTGCAAATCTGAGTTGAAATGCATGTATTTCAGTCCCATTCTACAAAATTTGTTTATCAGGTTGTTTATCAGAGAGGAAGGCTCTCAGGGAATGGGGCACAGGTCAGGAAATTTTTGGTAATCTGAGGAAGTCTTTGTAATGTGATGTGGTCCTGGATGAGGCCCGAAGAGGATGACTTTAGGATGGCTCTTAATAGAAGGTGTCAACGAGTGTCAAATGATGAGTGTGGAGGACAAGATGATAAGAACAGGTGCTTTCCAGTGTTCTCTGGGACCGGAAAAATATTTGTAGGTGAAACCTTGACCCAACAGCAGAGAGAGGGTAGGGCACACAATGACCATAGCCTCTTTTAAGCTCTCTTCCTGCAGAACTAGTGGCTCCTGCCAATCCTTTTCCCTGTCCCTTGGAGGAGGAAGGAAAGGACAGAAGGATCTTTGTAAGGAAGGTTCTCATTTATAGAGATGTAAGACACCACTTCAATCAGTGGATGACATGCATTTTTAGAAACTCTCACACAGACTCCTCATACTGACAGGCCCATCCAGTTTACTGTTACATCAATCTTTTGTTTCCTTAAATAGTATTGAACAAACTTCAGGACTGTACATCCTTCAAGTATGGGGACACTCCAGTAATGAAGACAAGTCTCCAGTGTCCAGCCCTTCCTTGATTAAAATGCCACTTCTTGCTGCTGTGAACCATTGGGTCTCTTATGCCAGATACCCACAACGGACCAGGACAACTTAGATGTTCCATCATCCACACAATATGTTGTGGTTTTCAGCTATGGCTAAAAACCTTAACTTTTTCAAATGCCTGTACAAGCCTGGAAAGTATGAGGTAAGTTGTCGGGATTTAGGTATGTGTACCTGGAGGCATTCATGACTAAGATCCTAATATATCTGTGTGCTGGGTGGGAGTGGGATAGAGCACACTAGAGCAAGTGTGCACTGGTCTCTCGACAGAGACCTGCGTCATTAGTTGTGTCATAGACTTTCAATCAGAGGCTTTTCTGCCCAGGATGGTTAGAAGCTTTGACATCAGACTGGGCACCTGGCCCTCTCTCCACATGGGGAGCACACTGACATGGTCTCCTGACAATCTTCCCTTCCTTTCATCTGTCAGGATGATCTTGGTCACTCCCCAGCTGTTTGACCCATTCTCTTTCAGCATAGGTTCCAGGCAGCAGTGAATTAACAGGAAACGGCTCACAGAACCCTATCCAGTGTATCTTTTTGAAAAATTTTGCAGCAAGTTCTGTGGCCTTTTCAAAATTTTTTTCTCTGCTGTCATAGGCTCAGATTTTGGTTCATTAATTTAGACAACTTTCTCTAGGTTTTCTCCTCTGTCTTCCTCAGTTTTTTTTTTTTTTTTGTCTGCTTAGCAAATTGCTACTTACTCACTGAGAATTATTTCTCTGAGTTGTACCTTTCCAACTCTTGTCTTCAAGCTCCTGAAAAGGCTAATGAGCACTTGTGCTTGGATTTTACCACTAGACATTTGCTACAGAGCTAATGCAAAATGTATGGCATGTGTCCAATGTCAGCAAGTGAGGGTTTGCAGCATGAGTGGAAAAAGCAAGTGCTTTCTTTATTCTGTGCAACCTGATTATCTGGAGATCTGCTTTCAAAGACACAATTAAACCTTAAGAAAAATCAGCTGTCATTGGGATGAACTCAGAGGAGAATTGACACTTGACCATGTAGTAGGTGTCTTAGAAATTATGTGTAAATTCATCTATGATCAAGGAGAAATTCTAAAATTAAAGTTAACATACAATAGGCATAGTTAGCTTAATTTCTTGGCATGGAGAGAATCTGTACTGTTAACCCAATTTTTAGATTTTAATTTGTCTTCTCTGAAAGGCAAATATTTCTGATCCCAGGGAAGAGGATAGTGATGGGCATATGAGCTGCCTCTGTGCTTTTTATCTGGTAACATTTCACAGTTTACCTGCCAGATGACTTCTGCATGCCCCTGGTCCTCCGACACTTCTCAACTCTGCTCTCTGATTTTTCCAGGCCAATTTGTACAGGGCACATCGGTGGGACTCTGCTATTTGTCTGACTTGTCTCACTGTATTGGGTTTGGCCAATGGGGAAGGCCCAAGAGGAGATTGGAGAGGGGAGAGAGAGGTTATATTATTTCTTTCTCTGGTTCCTCCCCTTAAGATCACCTGAAGCTGGCTGTAACTTTTGACCTCTCACAGTAGTTTACTCTATAATTCTTTCCCCTTCCTGATTCCAGAAACAGGCCTTCCTTGATCCCTAAAGACCTAGGAGTAACAACAAATCAGCCCCTGCTAAACCACCAGCTATTCTTATAGTTTCCCTACACCTTCAATTTTGTGAAGAGTCTCGTTATAAATATATTTTCCATAATTATCCTATTTTGAGTATCCTATTGGGACCCCAACTGATGTATACATCATTCCAACAATTTTATCTTACAAATAGAAGTTTTATGTATTAGAAATTTTGGTTAGTGTAATATCAGAGAGTGTAAAATCTCTATGTGATAAACTATGACATTGGAAGACAGGATAGTGCAGGGGTTAAGAACACAAACACGAGAACCACCCTGTCTGGTTGTGACTCCCATAAAGTTGTGGTAAAGGTTCAATTAGTTAATCTATGTATGTGTCTGGCATTTAGTGAGCACCATATAAGTACAAGTTATTATTATTGTTACAACTACTATAACTTTTGCAACTACTATGTTTTAAAAGATGGAACTTTAGGAAGGGGGCCATGAAGGCAGACTAGAAACAGCCTGTACACACTACTCTAAAGGAGGGGATTGAAAGCTGCAAATAAATGTTTACTTAAGGATGGATTATCTTAGAGAGAGCATTGTGAATTATCAGAGAAGCAACTAGAAACACCCAAAGTGAAGGAGAGGGAAGTGAGGTGACCAACTCAGCAGGATCTGAGGTACCTAGGGAAGGCACCCACACATGGGGAAAGGACAGAGGAGAGAACTCCAGGGCTCCACACTCCCCCAGTGGACACTGCAACCCAAGCTACAAGAGGGCCCCTCCACCACTGCAGGCTTGTGGACAGATGCAGGGATTTGCTTGGAGACTATGTAGCAGCATTTAACCAGAAAGCAGGCACAGCAGGTCCTGCTGGCTTCTGATCCTGGGTTGCTGCAGCTGATGCTATTCTGAGTTCTCAGCCCCAGGTCATCCTATCTACAAGAGGGGTCAGCTCCACTGTGCCTGCCTCCCCACTATCCCTGCCAGGCCAAGGAAGGAGTGGGGAGGCCAGGTATCCTTGTATACCCCATGACTTAATGCCACCCCCCATACAACTGGAGGTCCTGAGCAGTGCAGGTGCCCGTGGCCCCCAGCACTCACCACCACCATCTGGATAGTGCACCTGGGTAGTAGGGTGAGCACCCATGCCCATGCTGCAGCTTCTGCTGTTGCCAGACCTGTGCAGAGCAAAAGACCCTGATGTTCACCACCCCACCACTATGGCCCCACAAGCTACACACTTCTGCAGCCCCACCTCTTGCATGTCCCTGCACTGCCACAGCCCAGCCCCTCACATGCCACTCTCTGCTGTGTGATGCCACTGGCCCAAGACCTGGGTAGAGTGAATGCCCATAGCAATGGAATCCACTGCCATCATCTAAACAGCTTTGTCCAGTCACCACTGCCACCTCTGCAGGGTGACCCACCAGAGCAAATTTCCATGCCACACACCTCTGTGGAGAGGGACATGCCTTGCCCCCCCAAACAAGCTTTCAGAAGTGGCCTGGGGACCAACCCACCACTCTGCACAAATATTTCACAGTACAGGCTTGGACTGTGACAACCACAGGGGAACAGGGCAATGCAGAAGAACAGCTGTGTTATGGACTGTCAGTACATCCACTCCTCTCCTGTCTGCTCAGTCTTCTGGAGCAGGACTCAAGCACACCATCCAGGGAATTCTCCCTGTCTTTACTGAGCAACAGAATTCCCAGCAGAGGAGAAGAGATGTACCACAAGACTATTAGTTTTGAGCCAAGAGGAGAGATTCAAAATGAGAAGGAACCAGCAAAAGAATGCTGGCAATATGACAATATGGGCTCTTTTGACACCCCCAAAGGATCACACTAGCTCCCCAGCAATGAACTTCAACCAAAAGGAAACTTATGAAATGTCAGATATGGAATTAAGAATATGTATCATAAGCGAACTCAACGGGATTTATTATAAATTTGAAAACCAACACAACGAAGCCAAAAAAAAAAAAAAAAAAAAGTCCAGGACATGAAAGAAGAATTCACTAAAGTGTTAGATATTATAAGAAAAAAAAACATAATAGAACTTCTGGAAATAAAGAGTCATTTAGGAAACTTCAAATATGGTGGAAAGTTTTACCAACAAACTAGATCAAGCAGAAGAAAGCATTTCAGAACTCAAAGACAAGGCTATAGAATTGAATGAGTTAGTCAAAAATGAAGAATGAAGAATCAAAAAGAATGAACAAAATGTTGTAGAATTATGGGGCTGTGTAAGATGACCAAACTTAAGAATCAGAGGTATCCCTGAGGGAGAAGAAGAAAAAGCAAGAAGCATGGAAAACTTACTTGACGTAATAACCAAGTAAAATTTTCCTAGTTTTTTTAGAGATGTAGACATCCAGATAGAAGAAGGGCATAAAACTCTAGGAAGATTCATTCCAAATAGGACATCTACAAAATGTATTGTCATTAGACTGGCCGAAGTCAAAGAGAAGGAGAACATACTACAAGCTGCAAGATGAAACTTACCAAGGAAAACCCATCAGATTAACAGCAGACTTCTCAGAGGAAATCTTACAAGCTAAAAGGGAATAAGGTCCTATTTTCAGCCTTCTTAAACAGAATAACTTTCAGTCACAAATTTTGTACCTTGCAAAACTAAGATTCATAAATGAAGAAATAAAATTTTTCTCAGACAAGCAAATGCTAAGGGAATTTGTCACCACTAGACCTGCCTTAAAAGAAAGCCTTAAAAATATGCTATACATTGAAAAGAATGGTTGACACCCACCAGTGTAAAACAATCAAAAGTAAAAACTCACAGCTCTTATAAAACAGTAACACAAGATAAAAAACAAAGCAACTAGATAGCAATCAACATGATGATTAGTAAAGAATCTCACATATCAATATTAACATATAATGTAAATGGTCTAAACTCCCACTTAAACTGCCACTTAAAAGGTATAGGTTGGTGCAATGGCAAAAATACCCCACAACACAAATATATGCTGTCTTCAAGAAACCCATTAAATTTGTAAAGACTCTTATAGACTCAAGAAAAAAGTCTGGAAAAAGATATACCACGCAAATGAACCCAACACAGTAGCTCCCAAATTCATAAAATAAATACTAGTAGAATTAATGAAAGAAATAAATAGCAACATCATAATAGCTGGGGATTTCAACATTCCACTGACAGACTGGACAGATCATTGAGGCATAAAAGCAACAAAGAAACATAAGACTTAAATGGCACTCTAGAATAAATGGGCCTAACATGTATTTGCAGAAAATTCCACCAGAAAATTGCAGAATATAGATTGTTCCCATCATCATATGGAACATTTTACAAGATAGATGGTAAGTTAGGCCACAAAACAAGTCTCAGAAAATTCAGAAAAATTAAAATCATACCATATATCTTTTCAGACCACAGTGGAACAAAACTAGAAATCAATTCCAAGAGGAGCTCTCAAAACTACACAAACACATGGAAATTAAACAACCTACTGCTGAAAGACCTTGAGTCAATGATGAAATCAAAATGGAAATTAAAATGTTTTTTGACTTGACTGACAAAACCATACATGCTACCAAAATTTTTGGAATACAGAAAAAGCAGTATTCAGAGGGAAACTCATAGCACTAACCACCTACATCAAAAAGACAGAAAGATCGCGAATTAATGACTAATGTCACACCTAAAGGAACTGGACAAAGAAGACAAACCAAACGCAAACTCAGCAGAAGAAAAGAAATAACAAAGACCAGAGCAGAACCAAATAAAATTGCAATGAAAAGAATACAAAGTATCAGTGAAACAAAAAGTTGGTTCTTTGAAAAGGTAAACAAAATGACAAACAACTAGCTAAATTAGCCAGGAATTGAAGAGAAAGGATTCAAGTAAGATCAATCAGAAATGAAAAATGAGTTATTACATCTGACAGCACAGAAATACAAAAATCCAAGACTACTATGAAAACCTCCAGGCATATAAACTAGAAAATCTAGAGGAAATGGACAAATTGTTGGAATCACACAACCTCCTAAGGTTGAATCAAGAAGAAATAGAAATCCTGAACAGACCAATAAGAGGCAACAAGATTGAATCAGTAATAAAAAAAATCTCCCAGCCACAAAAAAAATAAAAAAATAAAAAAATAAAAAGGCCCAGGACCAGTTGGATTCACAAATGAATTCTACTAGATTTACAAAGAACTGACATCTATCCTACTGAAACTGTTCCATAACTTTGAGAAAGAAATAATGCTCCCTAACTCATTCCATGAAGCCAGTATCACCCCCATACTAAAGCCAGGAAAGGGCACAACAAAAAAGGAAAACTACAGACTCATATCCTTCATGAACATAGATGCAAAAGTCTTCCACAAAATACTAGCAAACTGAATTCAACAGCATATCCAAAAAATAATCCATCATGATCAAGTGGATTTCATCCCAAGGATGCAAAGATAGTTCAATATACACAAATCAATAAATGTGATTCACCACATAAACAGAATTAAAAACAAAAAGTATATGATCAGCTCAAGACATGCAGAAGAAGTATTTGATAAAATCCAGTATTCCTTTCATGACAAAAACCCTCAGCAAATTACATATAGGGAAAGCATATCTCAAAATAATAAAAGATATATATGAGAAACCCATGGGCAATATCACACTGAATGGGGAAAAGTTGAAAGCATACCCCCTAAGATCTGGAACAATACAAGATAGCCACTGTCACCACTTCTATTCAACATAGTACTGGAAGTCCTAGCCAGATAAGTCAGGTAAGAGAAAGAAACAAAGGGCATCCAAATCTAGAAAGAGGAGGTCCTGTGTGCCGATAATATGATCTTATATTTAGAAAACCTTAAAGACTCCTCCAAAACCTTCTAGAATTGATAAATAGATTCAGTAAAGTTTCAGGTTATAAAATTAATGTATAAAAATCAGTAGAATTTCTATATACTAGTAATAACAAAGCTGAGATCCAAATCAAGACCTCAATATTATTTACAATAGCTGCAAAGAAAATAGAATACCTAGGCAAATACTTAGCCAAGGAGTGAAAGATCTACAAAGAAAGCTACAAAACACTGATGAAAGAAATTGCACACAACACAAACGAATGGAACAATGTCCCAGCTCATGGATTGGAAGAATCAAGGTTGTTAAAATGTAAATACTACCCAAAGTGATTTACAGATTCAGTGCAATTCTTATCAAAATACCAATGACATATTTCACAGATCTAGACAAACAATCCTAAGTTTAGTATGGTATCAGAAAAGAGCCTGGATAGCCACAGCAATCCTAGGCAAAAAGAACAAATCTGGAAACACCACATTACCTGACTTCAATTATACTTCAAGGCTATTGTAACCCAAATTGCATGATACTGGTATAAAAGTAGACACATAGACCAGTGGAACAGAATAGAGAATCCTAATATAAAGCCACATAGCTAAAATTAACTGATTTTCTACGTAGCAGACAAAAACATACACTGAAGAAAGCTTGCCCTATTCAATCAATGATGCGGGGAAAATTGGATAGCCACATTCAGAAGAATGAAATTGGATGCCTATCTCTCACCATATATAAAAATTAACTCAAGATGGATTAAAGATGTAAATATAAGACCTGAAACCATAAAAATTCCAGAAAAAAATTCTTCTCAATATTTTTCCTACCAAACAATTTATGACTACAAGCTCAAAGGCAAATGCAGCAACAAAAATAAATAAATGTGACTTAATTAAATTAAAAAGTTTCTCTACAGCAAAGGAAATAATCAACAGAGTAAATATGAAACCTACAGAATGGGAGAAAATGTTCACAAACTATATATGTTACAAAGGACAAATATCCAGAATCTACAAAGAACTCAAACAAATCAGTAAGAAAAAACTCAAACAACCCCATCAAAAAGTGGGCAAAAGACATGAAGTCTGTAAAGTAGGTATTATTATTATCTACATTTTGCAAGTGTGGCCGTATCCCTCGAGTAAGATCACTAGCAGGAAGACTAGGATGCTTAAACGGGACGGCTTTCTCCAAAACTCATGCTTTTTAATGCTATTCACTCCATTTTTAAGCAAATATACTTATAGGTACACAGACTAATTCTGAAACTTTATGCATGAAAACAGTAGCAGAATTTGCCTCTAGATAGAGAAGGGCTAGGGAATAGGAGTTTTAGGTAGGAGGGACACTTAAATTTCTCCATATAGTCTTCTGTAGCATTGATTTATTATGTTTTTTTTCTTATGTACATATCACTTTTTCAGTAACAATGTAAAAATAATGAAAAAAGAGAAGAAGCTAAGAAGGAAAATTCAACATTTACCTATGTTGACTTACTCTTCTGCACCTGCCCTTTTCCACATGCCTCTTCAGTTTGACTCTGTTTACGTGTCTATTGTTCTGTAACTTCTCCCTTACACCTCTGGCTCTGACCCGATGCCTCCTGCGTTGTCATTCTAATGGATGTATCAGGTCACGTTGGAATCATTTGTTAGCGTGTGGCTCCCACATCATCAATTTCTTGAGAACAGGGGCCTTGTCCTATTCATCTTGGACTTTTCAGTGCTGACCTCTGTATCTGGCTCATAGCAGATGCTTGATAACTTTTTACTGAATGGACCAAAATCAATGTCAAGGATCTGGAAGTTAAATAAAGTAAAGCTGATCTTCAGTTTCTCAGGACTTCCTACTTATGCAACAGTCTCATCTTGCTCACCATCCGTTGTGCATATGGCTCTTTTGAACTGACTTACATAAGAGAGAACTGGGCCAGAGTTTCAGTAAGAAATTTATTACCCAGTGACACACTGGGACAAAATTAATCAACAGATTCTCTCCAAACTGACCTCTGGAGGAAATAGGCCCAGGTATGGCCACTGAGGAATTTTTTCATAGTTACTTTTTTGGGTTTAAATTATCAGAGAAGACATATTATTTCCCTCGTATGCTGTATTTCTTTTCTAAAATTATCCTCTCTCTTCAGTAAATCTATTTGCATAAACCCATATATTAAAATAGGATGAGACGGAAAACAGAATCTAAAAACGAAAGCAGAGAAGTATCATGCAAGAAATTTTCTTGAAGATCTTTACTCACAGGTTAGAAATTGATAGACTTAGGGATTAAAATGCTTTTAATAAACTACAGGAAATAGAACTGAGACAGTGATGCCATGAGCTACATGCACACACATACAGAGTTTACATAGTTCTAGGGTTGGGAAAGACTATACTTGTTTAATTAAAAGATGAGATAAGTAGTGTGTTATCCAAGATTTGGAAAAGACAATTGGGAGAGTGGGAAAGCCATGGTTACAAAAAAACAGAAGTTACCAGTAAAGGAGAGGGACAAACTGAAAAATAAGGACAGATAAAGTACTGAATTATCTAAATACTTTAAAAAATATATAAAAAGATAAATAGAAAGTTAGATGAACAAAATGATTAAAAATACAATTGAAATAAAATACATGTATATGTTTCTTGGGAATGGAAGGATTATAGAGATATCATGTAAGTACATTTTCAAAAAAATAAAACCTATGCAGATCAAATGTTATACTGCAAATAAAGTGCTTTGAAACATAAGCACTACAAAGATATAGAGTTTTCTTAATAAAATAACAGCATTTAACACATGGTCATCAAAACTATCTTGATATTTGAGTAAATATGGTAGAAGTCTACAGAGGTCATCTTAGGTTAAAAACTACTGATCAAATCTTCTTGTGTAGAATTTGGGCATTGTTAAAAAAAAAAATAAAGCACTTTTTAATGAAAAGATTCCCAAAGTTCAGATGAAAGACAATGGTTTATTTAGGGTTTTTTATTTCTTTGTTGACATGCACAGTGCTTTTTTCCCTTACAAAAGACATGTTATATAGGTAAATGTTACAAAAATATTGACACCCAAAAAAGAGGACAAAAAATAAAACACCCTGAAAAGAATGGATGTGGTATCAAAACAGCCCAGCTCTTCCCAGGTGTGTGTTATAATAGGGAGGATTGGGCGTCTATATTCTAAAATTTCAAGCCATGCTGCCTAGTTTCTTAAAAGAGAAGGCAAGAGCCATTAGTTTTCTGTGCAGGGTGTGTACATGGAGCTGACAGTGGGATTTTCTTTTCTCTGTGTCCTTCCTGCCTTACACAGTTCCTCATCCCATAGCCAGGGCAGAGGGCCATGACAACATCCTAGACGTGGCCCTGGTCAACAGTTTGGGCACGGGACTCATTGAGAAGCCACAGGATTCTTACCCGGGCACTTGTAGTGGCAAAGCTCTGCTACTCTAACTCATAGTAATGAGGACCTGAATATTAGGAAAAAAAGTCTAAAGTAGTTTTTTCTTATTATTCTGGAAAATGTCAGGTGAACAGGATTAAAATCTAAGTGCTCTTTATGCAATAGTAAGGGAGCTATTGTCTTTGAGGGTAGGATATTTTTTTCTTAAGAATTTTTTTTCATAATAGATATTACTGGTCATTCAGTGCTTCTCTGGCTTGGTTGCACATTGAATCAACTGAGAGGCTTTTAAATTACACCCATGTCCCTGAACCTCACTCACAGAGATGAGAACTCATTTGGTCAAATCTGGGGCCCAGGCAAGCTCAGGGAATGCGAGCGTGCAGCCACTATTGTTATAAGTCCCTAAAGATCTGCAGGTCACATTGGTGGAAATAGTTACTCCATAGACAATTACAAAGTGCTCATGATGAGTGTGACTCAATTCTAGGTGCTGGGGAAACAGCAATAAGTAAACAAACATCTCTGCTCTCATGGAGTCGACTCTTTAGAAGTGAGAGATGGTGCTGAGGACAAAGAGAAATTCAAGCAGTAAGGAACTAGGGAAGCGCTGGCCGGTTGTGAGTTTTGTAATGGGGCGGTCAGGGAATGCCACACTATGGTGACACTGGAACAAAGACAGAAGGAAGTGAGGGATCAAATCTTGTGACTGCCTAGAGAAAGAGCCTCCCCGCTGGTGAGAAGACAGGATCATGTTTGGAATGTTTGGGAGCCACAAGGGAGCCAGAATGATTCACAGAGAGCGAAGGAGAAAGAGGGTAGTACCAGATGAGATTCAAAAACCAATAGCTTAAAACTGAGAATAAAGGTTTTATTTCTGGGCATCATCCTTCTAAAGGTTAGGATAACAGCATCTCATTGCTCTTTATAACATGTGGCAGAGTAATATGAGGAGAGCTAACCTGAGAGGTGCTTATAAATAATGGGAAAATATGTTTTGGGTGTGTATCCTTTTGTGATGATGATCTTCTGTGAGCTGAGCTTGACGTGCTGCCTTACCCACATCTCTGATGCCAGCGTGCAGTGTGAAATCAAAAGTCAGACCTGTTGGCCTCCACTACATTCCCAGTGGTAGCCTGGGGTCTCTCTACACATAGGGAAAAGGATGAAGGTTGGTGCTAATTACTCATTAAATCATGGTTTGATGTAAATTTCTGATGTTAATTTTATTTTTAATGCAATACTTTGTTTTTACTAGATACATAAAGGCAAGGATAAAGGAGCAACAAAATTAAATCACTATAGTTAGGATTTTTTTTCTTTTTATTTCCCATAACTTTTCCCACATTCACTACTCCAAAAATGCATGTATCAAAATTTGGATACATAGAGAATTGAAATACATCATTTTGTGTATTGGTTAGTATATTTTTCTGTCTTTTAAAAATCTTCTACATGTTGAGCCATGCCAACATTATCCATGTGAGATTATAAATCCCATCTAATCAGAGAGACTATGCTTGTCTAAATCTCTCTGTAGCAGCATTAGTTAGTGATCATAGTTATCAAAAAGTTATCTCTATGTATACAGAAAACCATGTCATTTCATCAGTTCAGTAGACCATAGAGTCTTCCACAAATAGCTTTGAGCCCCAAGGCCAGTCTGACTATTGGTTAATACAAATAAGCATAGCAAATATTACTGCTCTGCCTCAGTAACCTCAATCCCATTTGAAACACAGTTATGTATTATGGCATTACCAGGCAGACCCTTTCAAGCAAGGCAGGATCTGCACGCAGTTATAGAATGTTCAAATTGGTTTCTCTTTAAATAGAGGATGGCTTGGGTTTGCTGATCAAATCAATTAGAGTATTTTTCCCCAGTTCACTCTCAGAATGGGAAATTACCTTTCTAAAGCACTGGAGAATAACAAGGACTCCAGACAAAAGGTCCAAAGTTTTCATACGGGAAACCAAGCTGGGGTCTATTTGTGTGAAGAATATCTACGTATAGCTTGATATTTTCCTATCTATTTATCTATCTCTGTAATAGTTAATCACTTTATTGAGGTATAATTTATACACAATAAAATGCATAGATTATAAAAATACATTCAGATGACTTCTGACAAATGCATGCACTCATGTTATTAACACCCTATTCAACATATACAATATTTTCATTATCCCAAAATGTCCCTGTATCCTTCTTTGTAGGAAATTCCTATAACCCCAATCATTGTTCTGAGATGATCTGATCGCTATTACCAGAGCTTAGTTTTGCCTGTTCTAGATCTTTATAAAAGGGTACATATTATTGTGTCAAGCTTTATTTACTCTAGAGAATACTTTCGAGATACATCTATGTTATTGTATGTATCGATAAGTTAATCCTTTCTGTTCTTGACTTGTTTTGTTTTGCCATTCACCAAGTGACGGGTGTTGGGGTTATTCCTAGTTTGAGGCTGTTATGAATCAAGCTGCTGTGTTCACATTTGTGTGAACATAGATTTTCATTTCTCCTGAGGAAACTCCCAGGAGTCAATTGCTGGGTCATGTAATAAGCATATGTGTAAGTTTCTAACAAAATCATAAGCTGTTTTCCAAAGTGATTATACCATTTCGCTTGCCTACCAGAAACACATGAGAGCCTGAGTTTACTATACATCTGCT
Source organism: Lepilemur ruficaudatus (assembly GCA_963574885.1). Classification (NCBI taxonomy): domain Eukaryota; kingdom Metazoa; phylum Chordata; class Mammalia; order Primates; family Lepilemuridae; genus Lepilemur; species Lepilemur ruficaudatus. Next base: position 9,335 of record CAUYRT010078083.1, on the reverse strand, counting down.
CCAGCATTTGGTATTGTTGTCTTAAATTTTAGCCATTTTAATATCTGCGGAGTTTTCTCTTGGTGTTTGAATTTGTGTATTTCTAATGACTAATGATTCTGCACATCTTTTAATATGCTTATTAGCTATTGGATTTTTTTTTTGTGGAATACCTGTCCAAGTCTTCTGCTTGTTTTTTAGCTAGTTGTTCATTTTCATTATTGAATTCTAAGAGGTTTTTAAGAAATAAATTTTGGATACAAGTTCTTTCTTGTACATATATATTGAAAATGTTTTATCCCAATCAGTGGTTTTTTACTCTCTGAATTCCTTTGAATTTCCAAAAAGGAAGGAGAAGTACCTGGTCAGTTTATACAAAAATTTCTAGTAGAATTTTGCCTGGTATTGTTTTGAGTTTATAGGTAAATATGGAGGCAAATAAAATCTTAACAACGCTACGAGTTTTAATTCAATTTTTTAGGTCTTCAATTTCACTAAATACTCTTGTAGTTTTAGGGTACAGGTACTGCAGATTTTTATTAAAATTATTTCTATTGATATAATAATAATAATGAGATGCTACCATAAATAGTATTTTTTGTGTGCAATTGTAAATGATATCTTTAAAAATGTCATTGTCCATTTAAAAAATAATTGGTATGTGGAACTTTAAATAATTTTTGGACATTTTAGCCTCTGATCATTCTAATTTTATTTATTAATTCTAGTAATTTGTCTGGTAGACACTTTTATAATTATCTATGTAAAGAGTCAAGCTATATGCAAATAAAGAAAGCTTTTGCTTCATCCTTTCCAATCCCTATGCCTTTTTCTTTTCTTGTTTTATTGCTCTGGTACAATGATGAACAGAAATGGTGAGAGCAGACATTTTTGCCTTATTCACATGATTCTAGAAGAAAAGAATTCAATGTTTCAACATAAAATATGCTATTAGCTATAGGTTTTTCATACGTGTCCTTTAACAAATTGAAGATGTTGTAACTAATGTGATGAGAGTTTTTGTCAGTCTTATTGAATGTTGTCAAATACTTTTTCTGCATTAATTGAATAATTTATGCTTTTTCTAATCTTTTGTTAATGTGGAGAATTCCAATGATTGATTTTTGAATGTTAAAACAATCTTGAATCTTGGGATAAACTCCACTTAGTCATTATGTATTATTCTTTTTATATATTGCTGGATTTCATTTCTTATTGTTTTGCTTAAGGATTTCTGCATCAAAACTGACGTTAGTCTGTAATTTTTTTTTCTTTTAATATCCTTGTCAAGTTTTGGTATCAGGGTTATGCTAGTCTATAAGATGAATTGTGAAGAATTATTTATTCTTTACACATTTGATAGAGTTTATCGTTGAAGCCATCTGGACCTTTAGGGTGTGGGTGTGTATGTGCATGTGTGTTTGTGCATGTGAAGTTTTTATTGTTATTTCTTTAACAGTAGCTATTCTGATTTTTCCTTTTTGTTTCAGTTTTTCAAAGCAGATTTTATAATAAATTTATTCAAGACATATGTTTCACATTTATTGGCATAAAGTTTTTCCATAGTATCTCATTATTTTTCAATGTTTGTAGGATATATGGTGATGTACCATCTTTTATTCTTTGGGTTGATGATGTGTGTTTCATTCCTTTTTAAATCTTGATCTGTCTGGCTAGATATATTTCAATTCTTTTTAAATCAATTTTTTTCCTTTTATTTCTTGTTATTTGTATTTTTCTGCTATATTAATTCTGCTCTTGTATTTATTTCTGTTTCTCTGCTTATTTTTGGTTAACTTATTTTTTTTCTGAATTCTTAAGATAGAAGGTCTAGATGGTTAGTTTTACATCTTTCTGCTTTTCTTCATTTAAAGCTATAAATTTTACTCTTAGAACTGTTTTAGCTACATACATCTCATTCATTTTGTCTTTTGTGTTTTCGTGAGCTTCAGTTGGAATAATTCTAAACCACTTTTGCTTTTTTTTCTTTGATCCATAGGTTATTTAAAAGCAAGTTGATTATTTTACATGTGTTTTGAGATTTTTGATATATGTTAACATTACTGATTTTTAATTTAATTTTGTTGTGGTAAGAGAACAGATATATTTGAAATAATTTCATGTCTTTGAAATTTACTGAGGCTTACGTTATATATAGTACAAGGTATACTTTAGTGGATGTTCCATGTGATTTGAGAAGAATGTGTATTCTTTCCTTGTTTGAGTATAGTATTCTATAAATGTCAATTGTGTCGATTTGATTGATTCAAATATTCTTACTAGTTCATTCTATTTGTGTGTGTCTCTGTGTATGTACTTGTTCTGTCAAATAAATACACAGAGGTGTAAAAATATTCTTTATTTATGTCAATTTTTGCTTCATGTATTTTGAAGCTTTTTAATTATATGTTTTTAAGATTGTTATTTTGACTCTTTTATCCTTTTGAACTGACCCACGATTAGCCTGATGTCTAATTTGTCTGATATACTACGATTTCACATTGTTGGATTTTGTGTGGCATATTTTGTTCAATCATTTATTCATCCATTACTCCACCTAATATTTTTTCTGGCCCATATCCTTCTTTGTTCTTTCTGAAATGCAAAACTGTAATATTGTAATGTATGTTTCACTGCTTAATACTATAACACTCTGATCATTATTTTAGATATTAATATTTTTCTATCTGTACTTTAGTTTGAGTAAGATTGTCCTGTCTTGAGTTTATTTAAGGTTATTTGTGCCCAATGTGCTCATAAACACATCCAGTAAATATTTTATTTTACATATTTATTTCTTAATGTCAGGATTTCTATTTTGATTTTCTTTTATAGTTTGTAAATCTCTCCGGAAATTTCTTTACTCATTATATTATCATTTTCTATAGATTCCTATACAAATTTAAGCTTTAATTTTTTTTTTCATTTGAAATGTCACTTTAATCACATACTAAAAATGTCTATACATGGGCCTTTTTCTAGTGTTTCTTTTTTTTTTTAAAGTAGTAATCAATATAGTGTGATATTGGCATAAAAATTACATGATAATGACACATTCTTACAAGTCAGAAATAGAACCACGTATGTAAGGACAACTGATTCTTCTCTAAGGGGCAAGGACAGTGAAATAAAGAAATGATAGTTTTTCAAGAAATAATGCCAGATATCCATATGCCAGAAAAAAACCTTACATCCATATTTGCACCATTTGCAAAGATTAAGATGGATTATAAGCCTAAATGCAAAACATTAAACTATAGAACTTCTAGAAGAAAAGATTCGGGGTGGACCCACATCCGGGGGATGTGGTGAGCCGAAGCCGAAGCTTTAATTTTTTAATTCCAGCATTTGAGCTGTGATTTTTTAAGTGATTTTTCTCCTGATTATTGGTCTAGGTCTCATTTCACTGCTTCTTCATGTATCTTGTAGTTTTGATTATAATCTGGACATTATGTACAAAGAAAGTAAAGACTGAAGTAGGCTATGAGATTGCAAGACATTGAAACTGTAAGAAAGTGAGAGTATAAAAGCATGAGAACTTTTGCATCCTAACTGCATGTGGGATGTCTATGTAATTTTAAAAGTCACATATATTGCCCTTGCCCCACCTGAGTGAGAGCTTCAAGCGTGTCCATCTCCCAGACAGTGTGCATCACACTCATTATGTGGGGAATATATGTAACCTAAACATTTGTACCCCCATAATATGCTAAAATAAAAAAATAGAAAAAAAAAGAAAGATACAGAACAGATGAATATTATATAGCCCAGGTTCAGGCAGTGTGGTCCTTCCACCCTACTTATGCCCAACCCTAAGTTGTTTAGGTAGCCCCATTCCTTTCGCCTTGCATATTGCTGTAAGTTTTTAATTGATTTAATAAAATATGTGATTCAAGCATTTAAAAAAAGAATATAAAAAAATTTAAAAAAGAATATAAAGAAAATAAAAAAGAAAAGAAAAATATTTTCAGGCAAAAAAAAAAAAATAAAATCACAGTGTTGAGACATATTTGTCCTAGCTTAATGATCTCTAAAATTTCAATTGTAGAACAGAATTTGTCTCTACATAGTCACCTAAAGCAGCGTCCGACGAAGAAGAAACTCATCTTGAGAGAAGAGTTCACATGAAAAGGTTTAATAAGTAGTCATCTACAATCGTGTATTACACAATAATGGGGATATGTTCTGAGAAATGCATGCACCTGGTGAACCCCTCAGAGTTTGATATCTCAAACTAGTCGCCTGTTTTTCCACATACGTAGAATAGAACAAGTGTGTACTATTGTTATTGTACTCCTGGTGAGAGATGAAGCAGGGATTTTTGGACTGAAAAATACTTCTACGAAATTACTATATTTCCTGGCAGGTGTGACCTGGGAGAAGAATGATTATAGACCCTAAAGGAATGGGGCTAGATCTCCTTTTGACTCTGCCACACAGACACTGAAACTCTTTGCAGTGATTTGCTTCTCATTCTTGACTATATAACTCTTAGAGTAAATAATCAGAAACTGTCTAGACACATGTTTTGTTTGATGCCAGGAAAAGATTTAATCATGTTTTTCTGAAGGAAGATCAGAAAAGGCATGGACTGTTGTAGTTGTGAACACCATTACTTTTTGGAGATTCAGAGGAAGGTGTCCAAAGTAATCATCAAAGCCAATATACCAAACTAAATAAATATATTGAGGTGGGGAAGTAAACAACTAAGGAAAATGAGAAGCAGGGCTTGTGCACTTAGGAAATATTGGGCAAAACAGTTCCATCATTTAAGTATTCTTATGTTGGCCTTGAACTTTAAAGGGCTCAATGGCAAATTCTTTAAAAAGTATTATTAATGTATAAAATTAATTAATGTAAATATATATATCTTTATCATGTACATGTTTTGAAACATGTAAATATTTTAGAATGGCTAAACCGAGCTAATTAACATGTATATTACCACACATACATATCATTTTTTTGTAGTAGAACACTTAAAATCTACTCAGCCATTTGCAAGAATACAATATGTTGCTATTAACTATAGTCATCATGATGTACGATATATCTCTTGAACGTATTTCTTCTGTCTAACTGAAATTTTTTTTATCCTTTGACCAACATCTCCCCAACTGTCGCCCCACCACCAGCCCCTGGTAACTACCATTTTACTCTCTGCTGCTGCGAGTCCAACTTTTATAGATTCTACGTTTAAGTGAGATTATGCACTATTTGTCTTTCTGTGCCTGGCTTATTTAAGTTGACACAGTATCTCCCAGGTTCATCCATGTTGCTGCAAATGATAGGATTCCCTTCTTTTTTAAAGGCTGAAGAGTGTTCTATCATGTACATACTACATTTTCTTTAGCCATTCATCCATGTATGGACGCTCAGGTTGATTCCATGTCTTGGCTGTTGTGAAAAATGCTACAATGAACACAGGAGTGCAGATAGCTTTTCATCATACTGCTTTAATTATAAATTATGTGAGAGACTGCTTCTCCTTGGACCACAGAATGTGGCCCACATTATTTTCTGAAGAAGTGGCAAAAACTTCTCTGCTGTGTCTCACAGTTAAGGGATCTTCTTTGCCTGTTCTTAGGGTGACTGGGACAGAGTTAGAAAGCATATCAAGTATTCTTCTTTGATGCCATGTATTAGGTCATCAAATATGAACTGTCTGATTTTAAATCAAAAGTTCACATATATCTCAAACAAGAAGCAGAGCAATTAATCAAATATATCCCTAAACTATTGACATAGCTTTGCCATCTTAACAGTAGCTTGTTTATGCCAGCAGTGAAGAAGCCTGGAGAGTGAGTGGAGATGAAATTGTGAAGGTGTTTTCCACAGCTTGTTAAGAATAGAATATTTGTCCTTGCAAGAAGTGGTCTAAAGCCTGGAAGAAGTGGTAGTTAGGTGGTGCGAGGTCTGGTGAATACAGTGGATGATAGAGAGTTTCTAAGTCCAGCCTCTGTAGTTTGAGCAGCATTGTTTGTATGACATGTGGTCAAGCACTGTCTTGCAAGAGAATTGGCCTGTCTCTGTTGACCAATCTCCACTGCTTAATAGCAAGCATCCTCATCATTTTGTCCAACTGGTTGCAGTAGACATCAGCTGTAATCAGCCGACCAGGTTTCATGAATTTGTAGTGGATAATACCAATGCTGGACCACCAAACAGAAACCATCAGCCTTTTTTGATGAATATTTGGTTTTGGACTGTGTTTTGGCACTTCATCTTATCCAACCATTGTGCTGAATACTTGCGATTGTCAAAAAGAATCCATTTTTCATCATATGTAACAATACAATGTAGAAATGGTTTGCCTTTATGTCATGACAGTAAAGAAAGGCAAGCTTCAAGACAATTTCTCTTCTGATGTTTATTTAATTCGCATGACACCCATCTATCCAGCTTCTTTACCTTGCCAATTTGTTTCAAATGATCCAATATTGTTGGAATAGTAACGTGAAACCTTGCTGCTAATTCACGTGTAGGTTGAAATGGATTTAGCTTTGAGCTTATCATTATCCACCTTGGTCACAGGTCACTCATTTTTAAGATTAAAATCACCAGAACAGAAATTCCCAAACCATTGACATTGTGCATTTAGTAGCCATATCCTTTGCAAACACATCGTAATTGGACATTTCATACTTAATAACCTAATACCTTTTCCATTATACCTACTCAGGAAAGCACACAAAGATTACAAAAAAATTCAAGCATATTTTTTTTTATTAAGTTCTCTAGTGATGCATGCAAATTGCAAAGTGGTAGAGGCAATGAACAGCCAAGTGCCGTGCTTTGAGTGTTTACGTAGCTCTCGTTTCCACTTGCACTCTACAAGAGAACAGAGCCTCCTTGCTCTGACCTGAAGGAAGTCCCTCAAAGTCATTCCACAGGCTAGCAGAGTGGGCCCCTCTTCTTTTATTTCTTCTTTGTTTTTAGTATCTTCCTCTAATCCAATACCTCCAGACCATGGGTTACATAACAATGTCTCCTATTCGCTTGACAAATGACACCATAATCAATTGTTCCTTCCCAATGCCTAGATTTTTGTCTCCGATATGAGTGATGAATCTAGGAAGGACAAATCCTTCCATATCTGCCAATTTCCCCCTATGGTCTACAGTCTTCTTTAGTACTGACTTATCCTTTACTATATTAATAGTTCCTGTTGGGCCTTCTTCTCTACCAAACTATTATTGATTGAGCTGTATTTACTTATTACTTACTTATTTACTGCATTTACTTATTACTACTTCCCCAGTGTAGCATTTATCTTATGTAAGTATTTGCATATGACTTAGAACAAAAGATATGTTCTTTGAGGTGTTTTTCTATTACCAGTGGGGATAAACTTGAGTTTATCCCTCCATATTTTCTTGCCTAGTGGCAAGAAATGAGAAGTAATTTATAGGAAATGAGGAATAATTTTTGGTTTTGTTAAAATAGTTTTTGGTACATGTGCAAAATGAATTAATGAACTAGCTTTCGTGGGAATTTACTCAACCCATGAGCCTAATATTTTTTGCCGTGTTCTCAGATCTCTTAGACCAACCTGCTCAGGATTCCCCTTTTAGATGCATATAGTGGCATTACAGAGAGTAATATTGAATATTTTTTTAAAAACCCTGTTCTGGGTACCCAAGCAAGTGAATATTTAATTCATTCTGAACTATAGCATATAAAATTTATACAGAGATCTTGTCCTGAGAATTTGGGGAGAATAACAAAAATGATTCAGCTTACGAATGAAGCTAAATATATTTGAGAGGAAAGTCAACCATATAGTTAGAGCTGAGGCTGGAAATAGAAATAGTGTTGAAGTAAGAGATAGAGCTGGAAAGAATGTTGCAAATTTGCTATTAATTGTTATAATGTAATAGAAAAGATGAAAAGAAATAACCAGTAAAATAACCTGCTGAGAGAATGGTCTATATTATGATTATACCAGAAAGAGAATCACATGCCATTTTTTTCGAGATTCTTTTTTTTATTTCAGCATATTACGGAGGTATCAAGGTTTAGGGTACATATATCGCCTTTATCCCACCAGAGTCAGAGTTTCAAGCATGTCCCTTGACAGTGCACACCACACCTTTTAGGTGTGTATATACCCATCTCCTCTTTTCCCCTCTCACCTGCCTAACACCTGATGAATGTTACTACTATATGTGCACATAAGTGTTGATCAGTTAATACTCATTTAATGGTGAGGACATGTAAGGTGCTTGTTTTTCCATTCTTATGGTTCTTCATTTAGTAGAACGGGTTCCAGCTCTATACAGGGTAATACAAGAGGTACTAGATCACCATTGTTTCTTATGGCTGAGTAGAACTCCATGGTATATACCACATTTTATTAATCCACTCATGTATTTATGGGCACTTGGGTTGTTTCCACATCTTTGCAATTGTGAATTGTGCTGCTATACACATTTTAATGCAGATGACCTTTTTTTTATTTTTTTATTATTTTTTTATTTCAGGAAAATATGAGAATACAAACATTTCAGTTACATTTTATATCTTTGCCTCTTCCTAGCAAGGGTTTGTCTCTCCCCTCCCAGCCTGGAAGATGCTTTTTTAATAGAATGTCCTTTTTCCTTTGAGTAGATGCCCAGTAGTGGGATTGTGGGATCCAATGGTAGTTCTACTTTTAGGTCTTTGAGGTATTTCCATATTACTTTCCACATAGGTTGTACTAGTTTGCAGTACTACCAACAGGGTATGAGTGTTCCTATCTCTCTTCATCCATGCCAACATTTATCATTTTGGGACTTTTTGATGAAGGCCATTCTCACTGGAGTTAAGTGATATCTCATTGTGGTTTTGATGTGCATTTTCCAGATGATTAGAGATGTTGAACATTTTTCCATATGTTTTGTTGGCCATTAGTCTGTCTTCCTTTGAAAAGTTTCTATTCATGTCCTTTGCCTACTTTTTAATGGGGTTATTTGATTTTTTTCTTACTGATTTTTATGAGTTCTATGTAGATTCTAGTTATAAGCCCTTTATCAGATGTGCAGTATGTGAATATTTTTCTCCCATTCTGTAGGTTGTCTGTTTGTTCTTGTGACAGTTTCCCTGACTGTGCAGAAGCTTTTTAATTTGATCAGGTCCCACTTATTTATTTTTGTTGTTGCTGTGATTGCCTTTGGGGCCTTCATAAATTCTTGCCTAGGCCAATGTCTATAAGAGTTTTTCCAACATTTTCTTCAGAATTCTTATAATTTCATGCCTTAGGTTTAAGTCTGTTATCCACCATGAGTTGATTTCTATGAGAGGTGAAAGTTGTGGATCCTGCTTCAGTCTTCTACATGTGGCTATCCAATTTTCTCAGTGCCATTTACTGAATAAGG
>CAUYRT010078078.1:0-10400 GCA_963574885.1 Lepilemur ruficaudatus | reverse complement strand
AGGATCGCTCGAGGTCAGGAGTTCAAGACCAGCCTGAGCAAGAGCAAGACCCCGTCTCTCTTAAAAAAATAGAAAGAAATTAATTGGCCAACTAAAATATATAGAAAAAATTAGCCGGGCATGGTGGCTCATGCCTATAGTTCCAGCTACCCGGGAGGCTGAGGCAGAAGGATTGCTTGAGCCCGAGAGTTTGAGGTTGCTGTGAGCTAGGCTGATGCCACGGCACTCTAGCCCAGGCAACCGAGGGAGACCCTGTCTCAAAAAAAAAAAAAAAAAAAAAAGACTTCTATACAATTTAAGGCATGTACTTAAATGTGAGATGCTTTTATTGTTTTACTGAAGCACTGCTGAATTTTAAATAATTTAAAAGGCCATGCAATGTTAAATGATGATTAGATACACTTATTATGAATGTGATGCCGATGACCAATTTCATAGGGATCTAGAATCATATTAATAATCACATACTATCAGGCTGTGCTTTTCAGAAATAAACAAACATTATGTTGTAGGTATAAGTAGCCAGACTGTACAGATGAGCAGTTGAGGCTCTGAGAAGTAACTTATCGAGGGTCACAATTACTGTTAGTGAGAATGGAAGGAGCTTGTTTGTTGAGACAAGAGTACTTACTTGGTTAACTGAAAAGGCTGCATTGTTTCCCACAGTGACCAAAGCTCTTTCAATAATTACAGGATCTTCAGTTGACTCGAGTAGGTAAAGGAGTTTCTGAAGTTGTTCAGCATTTAGGACATCATCATATGAACCATTGGTTAAGTCTTCTGCATAAGAAGAAAGTTATCTAAAATCAATATAAGATTTTTAAATTTAAAAAAACATCAAACATATACTCTGATAGCACAGTATTAAGCACTTTATATGTTTTATCTCATTTAATCCTCAAGCAACGCTAGGAAGAAGACACTATTATTATTCTCAACTTACAGATGGGAAATTTAGGCATATAGACATCAAGAAATTAGCCAGTGGTTACTTGGTATTTGTCTGTTAGTAAGACACCGCATGCCAATACTATATACTTCTAATGCTGACAGCGTTTTTTTTCTCTTTTTCAAAAACCAGGTACACCTATCCAATGGGACATTTACCTATAGGGCATAGATTAATTAAGGAAGCACATCAGATAGGAGAAATGCTACAGGAGTAAGCCAATCCTGTTCCAGTGTGGCATTTTTGTTTGGTTTATAGAACAAGGCAAGATGTCTGGGATGCCAGAATAACAGTTTTGCTGGTGGTGATGACAAAAGAAAAAGCATCATTTTGAGTAAGAGCTAGACTAGCCAAATGCTGAATCTGTTAAATGATTTTTAGAATTTATAGTTCTACCTGGAAAAAAGAATCCACTTTCTAGAAATCACCACCGGAAAAACAGAAACTTTTTTTTTTTTTGGCCATTTTCTGTAGAAAAGTACAGAAACCATTTTTACAACGCACTGCGGGGCAGGGAGGAGAGGTTATACAACAATGGGTGCTGTGCTATGTGGCCTCATATTTGTGCTTTTTCTTTTTAAAAATATATGTAAAATTGTTAAAGGTGGTTATCTTTGGGTATTGGGATTCTGAATTTTTTTTTTTTTTTTCAGACAGAGTCTCGCTCTCTTGCCCGGGATAGAGTGCAGTGGCTTCATCAGAGCTCACTGCAACCTCAAACTCCTGGGCTCAAGCGATCCTCCTGCCTCAGCCTCCCAAATAGCTGGGACTACAGGCAGCTAATTTTTAAAAATTTTTTGTAGAGACAGGGTCTTGCTTTGTTGCTCAGGCTGGTCTCAAACTCCTGCACTCAAGCAATCCTCCAGTCTCAATCTCCCAACGTGCTGAGATTATATGCATGAACCATTGCACCTGGAATGAATGACTTTTATTTTTTACCCCATGCTCATGAGTACTTTCTAATTTTATTTTTTACAATAAACATGTAACTAAAATAACTATATTGCCTAAGGAGGAATCACAACACAATGTGAGGGAAAGGGATAAGTATAGATTATGCGAAACAGTAAGTGATAAGATGTCCTAAGAAGTCAAATAAGAACTCTGTTAAGAAAACCTCAGCAGATTCTGACTATCAAGTCTTATGATCAGGACTCTGCTTTTACTCCTGAATCCATTACTGCTCTCATTTATACCTTATAAAACAGAGTTTTACCCAAAGAACACTTGATAAAGGAAAGTGATAATAAAAACACAGCTTTTTAGAATGGAGAGAATTTGGGGCTCACTCAAACCTCTTATTTTACACATGAAGAAACTTTAGTGAGGATCATTTAAGGCTTTGCCTAAAGTCACAGAGGTAGCTAGAAGCAGAAACAAAAGAAATGAAAATACAAAGTTGCAGGCAAGTCACTTAACATCTTTTTTGGGTCTCAGTTTTCTCATCAGTAAATAAAATGGTTGGTTGAATACTATAACTGGCTCCAAAGGTTCTTATACAGCCCTGAAGTTGTGTGATTTTATATACCCACCCACACACAGCAGAAATATAAATTTAACTTATCCATACTTCTGAGATATTTCAAAACTGTATTACTTTGTTATACATTATTCCATGAAATCATTCTTAAAAAGTTTCATAGATATATAAATTTTTTATAAATAGCCAAATAAAATTTTTCTATGGAACAGTATTAAATCACAGAATTTTCACTTGAAGGGAAGAGGCTCAGTGTATAGTTAAAAGTAAGCCAAAGCTATGGAGCCAGATTGTCTAGTTCAAATTCCAAATAAGCCTCTTATCAGGCGAGAGTCTTAGTTCTACAAGCCTCAGTTTCTTCATCTGTTAAAGGTGAGTTAATAGTGCCTACCTCAAAGCATTTCTGTACCTAGAATATTGGGAGTGCCTGGTATATTTTAGCTATTATTTTTATTAATGGACACACAGCTGATTAATAGCATAAGTGGCTCTGGAATCCAGATATTTTTACTCCCAGTAAATCAAGGGGAAATTACAATTCTCAAAGGGAATAAAAGTGGCTAACAAATTATAACATCATAGCAAGATAAATTTCAAGATAACTGTCATGGTTCAGAATCTTTCCATCCAGAAACATAGTATGCCTTTCTGTTTATGTAGTCCTAGGTCCTTCAGTAAAATTATCTTCATATAGGCTTCTTGCTATATGTACTCACAGTTTTTAAAGTTTTTATAGCTATCACGAATGAAATCTTTTAAAGTAGATTTTTGAATTGTTATTGCTTATATACAAGAAGCTATTGATCTAAGTATTATTTATTTGTATTCAAGATACTTTGTTAAACTTATTGCTTCTAGTAGTTACTCAGGTAATTCTCTTGGATTTTTTCCAGGTAAATCATTATGCCACCTACAAATTATAATTTTGCCTAATGTTTACACATCTTATTTTTTAATTATGTTTTTAGAGACAGGGTCTAGCTCTCTCACCCAGGCTGGAGTGCCGCAGTGCTACTATCACAGCTCACTGCAGCCTTGAACTCCCAGGATCAAGTGATTCTCTGGAGTAGCTAGGACTACAAATGTGTGTCACCACACATGGCTCTACTTTTAGGTTTTGATAGATGCTCTTCATCAATTTATGAATAACATTTCCTTCTCTTTATTCCCAACTTGCTGTTTTATCAGAAATGATAATACTTTAATGCCTTTTTATTATGAGATCATGCAGCTTTTGCTTTTCCCAATATGACTCCTCTGTGCATGTCTATTTGGTCTTAGTATATTAGAACTTTAATCCCCTGATAGATTTGATTTGCTAATATTTTAAGATTTTATATCTTTATTCATAATCGAAGCAGATTTATAGCTTTTCATGCTATCCTTGTCAGGTTTCGCATTATTGTTGGATGAATTGGGACTGTTTATCTCTCTCAATGTTCTCAGCATTTTTTTTTTTTTTTTTTTTTTGAGACAGAGTCTCACTCTGTTGCCCGGGCTAGAGTGCCGTGGCATCAGCCTAGCTCACAGCAACCTCAAACTCCTGGGTTCAAGCGATCCTTCTGCCTCAGCCTTCCCAGTAGCTGGGACTACAGGCATGCACCACCATGCCCGGCTAATTTTTTTCTATGTATATTTAGTTGGCCAATTAATTTCTTTCTATTTTTAGTAGAGATGGGGTCTCGCTCTTCCTCAGGCTGGTTTCGAACTCCTGACCTTGAGCGATCTGCCCTCCTCGGCCTCCCAGAGTGCTAGGATTACAGGCGTGAGCCACCGCGCCCAGCCAATGTTCTGTCTTAATGGTACAGGAATTAGAAATTTTTTAAAGCTTAAGACAAAGAAAAGATAACACCTTCTGAAATTTAAGGGTGATTGACAAAATGAGCATTTTTCAAGTCTTCTTCAAATATAAGGGTGTACCTGTAGGTGCTCAGGGATTATGAGCACCTTATTTTGTAAGTTGCCCGACCTGAGATAATGAGGATTTTGGGAACTTGTATATTTAAAAGACTTTGTCTGTATTCATCAGGTTGAGTCAGTGTAAGTGAGAAGATAATCTGAGTCCAGGACATCTTCCCAATGTACTTATACAGAAATATCTCTGACATGGGCAAATATAATAAATTAGGCTTTGTAAGTGCTATGATTTGAATGTTCCCTCCAAAACTCATGTTGAAACTTAATCCCCAATGTGGCAGTATTGAGGTAGGGGCTTTAAGAGGTGATTGGATCATGAATTAAAGGGTTAATGGATTAATAAGCTATCACAGGAATAAGACTGGTAGCTTTATTAGAAGAGGGAGAGATCTGAACTAGCACGTTAACATGTTCAGCCCCCTTGCCCTGTGCCACCTTGGGACTCCGCAGACTTTCTACCAGCAAGAAGGCCCTCACCAGATGCAGTCCCTCAACCTTGGACTTTTCAGCCTCCCTGACTGTAAGAAATAAATTCCTTTTCTTATAAATTACCCACTTTCAGGTATTCTGTTATTAACATACACAACAGAAAACAGACTAACACAGTAAGGGCAAATACAAATTTTTTTAAAAAAATTGTATTCTCTCCTGTGCCAAAAGTGAAATAGACCTTTCCTCTCCCCACTCCCTTTTCTTAAATCATTTCCTTGAGCAAACTTGTAATTAAAAATCCTTTGTCTCTTTGATATAAATGTAAATCTTTTTAAAAGCTAAGTAAGCTTTGGCTAGTTTTATAACGCAACAATGTCTTTCTTAAAGGCGTTGAAACCAACTCTTAGAAATGTAAACTTAGAGGAAGATAGAGCCCCAATCTCTCCATCTCTGTGAGAGTTTAGCTTAGGCACCTGATTCCACATTGTAACTACCTGCTTATCATAGAAATAGAACTCTTATTTTTCCTCTGGATAAAAGCAATTAGCTAACACAATCACACCAATTACCAGTGAATTTAGGATGAACTATGCGTAGCAAATGGTGCTGTCAAGTCCTCTCACTAAGTACAAACTATCTTAAGAACACCCACCTAATAACAAATCCGTTGCATCTGCTCAGCTACATAAAGGGGTTAGAATTCTTTCTGCAATCCCATTAGCAGATTGCCTGTAATGGTCGAGGCAGTCTGGTTTAGTGGATTAGTCAACAATAAAATTGTTTCATTCTCTTCTATAGTTGTGGAGAGGTGCTTCGTGATGGCAAGATGTTTTAAGTATTTCCCTAACAGCTTCCGCGATCTGAAATACCCCTCCAGAACATTCAGCAAACTGTTAAGACTTTAAAAGTTTTTAGAGTTTTAATGTACCAATCAACTTTTGGACAGAACTAATCGTGCAATTGTCCGCCAGAGGGGTGTGCCTCATGCAGACAATTGTTTCAATTTCCAATACACACACAAGTTGCGAGCTCCTGGACCACGGTGACTCCAAAGTACCTCTCCTCTCAGAGGCCCGGCCGAGTGCAAGCAGAATTGCCCCCTCTGGCGTCCCTTTTCCCAGGGCAAATGCTCGCAGAACTATGCTCAGGCCCGAAACAGCCATCCCAGTGTCGGAGAGATCCCTTCGGTAACTTCACAAAGCCTCCAGGCAAGCTTTAAAGTGAGAAGCAATCGACATGCTTTTAGGAAACCTATCCTCCGCTGTGACGCCTGACCACCAGTAAAGTTCAGGCAATTTTTCATTGAACAAAGGATTTTGAACAAAGAAGTGGAGGCAGGGAGGCGGCTCAGGACCCTATATCCACACAAGTAAAGGGACCATCCGCCCTCCCCATCTGGGCCTCCTCTGCCTCTGGCTTGGCTCTTTATTTTGCCCTGAGCACGCGGAAGCCACGAGAGCTTGCGCGTCTTCGGTCCCCACCGGGCCCTGGGATGGCCCCAGTGCCCTGTCGCCGCCCACCTGTCGGGCACCCGGCGGCCTCACCTGCAGACCGTGAGGGACGCAGCCTGAGCCCGCGGCCGCCTCTCCGCCGGCCCCGCGTCAGCCAGTAAATGCAGTAGCAGGCGCCAGCACCGAGGACCAGGCCCGCCGCCACCCAGCCCACGTCCCGGGCGCCGCCCATACTGCCACCGGGCCGGGGCGCAGTGTAGGGCCCGAGCAGGAGGCTCGTGGGCGCTGAGGGTCTCCAACGCACGGGGGTCTTGCCGCCGCCCAGAGCCACTGGGCCGCGGAGAAAGGAAATGGGGGTCCGAGCTCCGCCTCCCGGAAACGGCGCTGCTAAAATCGAAAAACCTTCCACCCGGGCAGACGCGTCCCTGCGGCTTCCAACAGGCGGGCCGGGGAGCTGGCCTCCGGGAGAAACTGCACTGACTATGCGCCCCGCGCGGAGACGCTGGGGTGCGCCGCCCGAACCTTGCTGCCCGCCCCATCTCCTGAGGCCCACCCCGCCGCGCGCGAGGCCCGCCTCCCTCCCCAGGCCGTGGGCAGGGGGAGCGCGAGGCTCCGCCCCGCCCGTGGTTGCCAGGACAACGCCCGGACGCGCCCCGCTCAGCCCTGGCGCGGCGCCTGCTGCGCGGGTCGCGTGAGCCCGCCGAGCGCACTTCTGCGTCAGGCCTCGCACCATGGCCTCGCTACGCAATGCCAACCCCAAGCTGAGGAACTACTTCAAGGCGAACTACATTCCTCAGGTCTGCGAGGTACTGGAGACACATGGCGGCGGATACAGACCGACTGAGGGGAGCTAGAGGGGAAGGAGTCAAGAAGAGTTCCCGGAGGAGGGGTCGGGGAGGGGCTGGGGGAGGAGTGGAGGGTAAGAGGAGTGGAATGGGCAGGGTGAAGTCGAATTTGGACTAGTCGGCGGTCTGGGCTGAAGGTGCAGATCCTGAGAGAAGACAGAGGGGTGACGGTGGCAGAAAGCGGGGAGTGGGTGACTTCTCCCAGGGAGAAAGAGTACTGGGCCCGCGACGGAAACCCGGAACTCCAGCAACCTTTAAGCTTTGGACAAGGAGAACCTTAGGACCAGAGGAGGAGTGAGAAAAAAAGCGCCAGAGACAGAAAGAAGAGGAAAATCAGGAGAGTGTGGCATTGCGAGGTGTTTTAAGGAGGGCGTGGGCAATGGTTACCTAAGATAAGGACCTGAAGGAGTTCTGTGGATTCTGCCCGAGGTGAGCCTGGGGTTTCAAAGGAGCGGTGAGGACAGAAAGTAGATGGAGGTGAGCTGAGGAGAGAGCGGAAGCTGAGACGAGACCCTTAGAATGCAGCCAGCCCTTTGCGAGGGGAAGGACCCTCACAAGCAGTTGCCTGTAGACAGGAGGAAGGACTGCGCACCTCCCCTATTATTAAATATAGTAGGAGGGAAGGAGGCTAGGATGGGGACTGATAGTAGTAGGTTTTGTGGGTTTGGTGCTAGGAAGCTGAGAAAGTTGTCCTTGGTGGACTTGTGTTTTCTCTACAAATAGTCGGTGAGATATTTGCCAAGCATGTGTGTTTGGGTGGGGATGGGGGTGGCGGTGCAGTAGGAAGTTTAAGCAAAGCCAAGTTATGTGGAGAATGAGGGAGAGAGCTGTCTAGGGAAGGAAAGAAGAGAGCCGAGCTGGATGTGGTAACTCTTATATGCGGTTGGGAGGGCTATTCGGTACAGCCCTCCTCTTTTTGGATGGTAATTTAGAAGTATTTATTAAAATGTTAAGTACATACACCCTTTGACCAAGCGTTCCTGCTTCTAAGGATCTACTTTATAGAAAAACTTGCACATGTATTCAGAAGAATGTACAAGGATATTCTTCATAACATTTTTTACAGTGAAAACAGTAAATAATGGAAATGTGACTAAGAGTGAGATAGGTAGAATAAAGTATTTCTGTACTTACTCAGAAGAAATGCCCTCCAAGGCATATTATTAAGTAAAAAAGAAAAAGTGAAAGTTACCCAGCAAAGAGTCCACTATACTTTAGCTATCTATCTGATTTCATACATACATATATATGTATACTTTTTTTTTTTTTTGAGACAGAGTCTCACTGTGTTGCCCAGGCTAGAGTGCTGTGGCATCAGCCTAGCTCACAGCAAACTCAGATTCCTGGGCTCAAGCGATCCTCCTGCCTCAGCCTCCCCAGTAGCTGGGTCTACAGGCATGCGCCACCATGCCCGGCTAATTTTTTCTGTATATTTTTAGTTGGCCAATTAATTTCGTTCTATTTTTAGTAGAGACGGGGTCTCACTCTTGCTCAGTATTTGTGTACATGTTTGTGTGTATACCTATCTATATGTAAGACATTAATGCATGCGTAGAACATATGCCAAACTATTAACAACAGATGTTTGGGGGATGGTTTTATGGGAGGAGATGAAGGAGTATTCTAACTTTTTATTCTATACATATCTGTATTTTAATTTGTTATAATGAGTTTCATTCATGTTGTACCTCTACACAATTATGTGTAAAAATATGTAGATAGAATGGTTCCCAGTTGTGTGATTTTCTCAAGTAGCACTCAGTAAATCAGATGTAGGTACAGAAATAACCCAATTGACTTCATCCAGGATAAGAGTGTGCCAGGCATATAGAATGGAGTAGGTAAGGGAGCTAAGCCACTGAGTGCCTGAAGGAATGGGCCAACGACTCTAATGACTGGGTGGAAAATGAGAATAGGATGTGATGCTCATATATGGGCTGAAAGCAGAAGCTCCTAAAAGGTGAGTGAAGAGAAGTAAAGGGAATTATTAGGTGAGAGAGCTGGAAATGTAGAAGATGGGGGTCAGAAAGTAGAATGTTTGTATTTAAGATTCAGGTTTGGTTGGGTGTGGTGGCTCACACCTGTAATCCCAGCACTTTGGGAGGCTGAGACTGGAGGATAGCTTAAGGCCAGAAGTTCAAGACCAGCCTGAGCAACACAGTGAAACCCCATCTCTATTAAAAAAAAAAAAAAAAAGAAGAAGAAGAAGAAGGAAAAAGAAACAAAAATCGCCACACGTGGTGGTATGTGCCTGCAGTCCCCTCTTCTGAATTTCACCTGCCTGTCCGAAATAAAACCTGATTGTGTCCTTAAAATATCATTTCCCTGCAAATCTCTTGATTAGAGGCTGATTTAAAAAAAAAAAATCCCGTTTGGCTTTCTGGGCTTACTGAATCTGCTGATTTATGGGTTTTTTTGGTCAGTTTTAGAAAATTCTTGGTCATTTTATTGATAAAATATTCAGTTCTCTCTCTTCTCTTTATGGGACTCCAATCATAAGTGTGTTAGTTTTTTTTTTTTTTTACTTTGTCCTACATATCTATTTTGTTCTATTCCTTTTTTCCCCATATTTTTCCTTTATGTTCAAGTTTGAATCTTTTTCATTGACTGTCTTCAAGTTTACTAATTCTGTTTTATGCTATGTCCAATCTTTTGTTAAATACATCAAATGAAACTTTAATTTCAGTTCTACAATGTCCATTTGATTCTTTTTTATACATTCTGATTTTTAAAATCATGCATCTTTTTATTCATTTCATCTGTCTCTTCCTGTTTTCTTTAAGGTGCTAATTTTTTTTCTGAGATAGGGTCTTGCTTTGTTGCCTGAGCTAGAGTACAGTGGCCTTATCATAGCTCAAGTGATTCTCCTGCCTCAGCCTCCTGAGTATCTGCGACCACAAGTGTGTACCACAATGCCCAGCTAATTTTTCTATTTTTTGTAGAGGCAGAGTCTTGCTATATTACTCAGGCTGGTCTGGAACTCCTGCTCAGGTGATCCTCCTGCTTCAGCCTCCCAAAGTGCTAGGATCACAAGCATGAGCTACTGTGCCCAACCTGGTTGTTATTTATTTATTTTTTTGAGACAGTCTCACTCTGTTGCCTGGGCTAGAGTGCCATGGTGTCAGCCTAGCTCACAGCAACCTCAAACTCCTGGGCTCAAGTGATCCTCCTGCCTCAGCCTCCCGAGTAGCTGGGACTACAGGCACACACCTCCACGCCCGGCTAATTATATGTGTATGTGTATATATATATATATATATATATATATTTTTTTAGCTGTTCAGCTAATTTCTTTGTATTTTTTTAGTAGAGACAGAGTCTCGCTC
>CAUYRT010078077.1:0-34985 GCA_963574885.1 Lepilemur ruficaudatus | reverse complement strand
TAAAGTTGAGCAATGAGGTATTCAGCGTGGATTTGCCATAGCATTCTAAAGTGTGTTGGCTATCGCAGGGACAGGTGTTAGCCAAAATTTTATCTCTGCAAGGACAGATAGTTAAATTTAATAAAGAACAGAATCAGCAGTGGGAATTATTGAAAGAAGATATCTATAGGAATGCAGAATTTTTGTGTGATATCATGTCAAACCAAAATGACTGGAATATTTCTTTGCAAGGTAAAACTAAGTTTATATATGATATGTGGCCAAAATCCAAGCATTTTGGAAAAAAGCTATCTCTTTTCAAAACACTTTTTCTTCTAAAGGAAACTTCGGATGAACATTTTCCCTCGTCTTGGCTTGCCTGGTCTCTCTGATTCTTTTCCCAGTGGGGACTTCCCCTTCCTCATTTTCAGTCTCAGTTCGGGTGGGCTGACCTCCCCCTCACACTCCCACCTGGGTGCAAAAGTGGGCAGAAAGCCAGAACTGCCTCGGCAACTACGAGAAAGAATTCCCTTTCCACTGGGGTTGCCAACCCAGTAGACTGTAAACCTGCAGCAGCTTGCTGGCAGTGGCTTTGCCATGGCCAGGGAAGAGGCTGCCTGAGAACGAAGCCTGCACAGCAGCAAGCTGAGCTGAGACACGACGGAGCCCTGGCTCCCAACCTGGCCTCGCTGTTCCTCTGCAATTGCTAGTTCTATGATCCAATATCCCTTTTTGGCTAAGTCAATTTGAGTTGGATTTTTGTAACTTGTGAATGAAAGGATGTGAATTACAGGCATCAACTTTTGGCCACTATTTGCGAAGTGTGAAAACAATAATTAGTGATACAAGGCAGCTCATAACAAGTCAGGGAGGGGAGGAGGGTGGAGCAAGGAGGAAAACGTCATGTTTTAGGGACGGTGTTAAGCTCAAACAACCTCAATTAATTCTAACAATACTAACATAAGCATTGTTGGGCTAATATAAGGATAGTCACCATTAATCCCAGCAAACATTCACTTAGCACATTCCATGTGCCAGGCACACTGTGCCCAGCACTTTACACAATTTCCTCATTAATCCCCTAGGAGAGAGGTCAGGGAGGCTGCTCCAGGTCCCAGAGGTGGGATTTGAATTTACACCTGTCTGTTGCCAAAATTCATGCCCTAAATCCTTATGCAACTCCGCAGCAGAGCTGTAATTCAAGCCCAGATCTGTCTGCTGCAAAGTCCTGGATCTTTTCAGTTTATCATGATCTTCCCCAAGTACTAAGGAGTGATCCAGGCGGTATGAGCAACAGGAGGTCAGAGGGGGCCAGGAGGATGTCAGACTTGAGCAGGGCATTGAAAGGAGGTGCAAGATTTGATCTTTTTCAACTGTCAATGAATGGAACATGAACAGGAATAAAGGAAGACACCTGTCAACAGATTTAAAGCCAACTCCTATAAAAGGCATTTTTAACTGTGAACAAGGATGACTATAATCTCTATAAATTAATTCTGAACATGCACTTTCAGCAGACATATTTTGTATTATATTTTGTGCTATATCTTGTGTTATAGTATAAAATCTTGCTAGCACAGCCACAAGAGTAGAACAAACATAATACAACTTGTCTATAATTTAAATAATTTTTAAAAGAAAAATTAGCTGCGCAAAGGACAACTGCAAAAGAATGACAGATTCTAATACACGGTATCTAATAACAAAGATGAAGAATGAACTCAATGTGACTGAGAAGAATAAGGGCAAAAAATCATGCAGCCTTGCTCTAACAAATAACAAATAAACCAAGCCTCTCTGCAAGTTATGAATTTAATACTGGCTATATTTTATTTTTATTATTTTTAAACTATTTTTTAGAGATGGGGTCTTGCCATGTTGGCCAGGGCAGTCTTGAACTCCTGGGGTCACGTGATCCCCCCACTTCTGCCTCTGAGTAGCTGGGACTACAGGCGTGCATAGCGCCTGGCATGGCTGTATTTTAAATCCTTTACTTTGTCTTATGATTTTTTACCATTTTTATATTATGTTACAACACAATTCAAATTATAAATGAAAAATTTCTTTGCGTCTATGTGATTTAAGAAAGATATTGGGTGTAACAACAAAACTTTCTATCCAACGTAATGTACCTGTGTTAATCTTCGGGGTAAGTGTATGAGTGTCAAGAAGGGGTGATGGCCTGTGGACCCCCACGCCAAGATTGGCCTGTGTGACCACAGGAGTCATTGTCCTGTCTGGGTGGCACTTGCTCTCCTGGAAAACAAGGAAGCTAGAAAAAGACCTGTCAGGTAATGGCATGAATGAAGGAATGTACAAGTGGATGAAAATACATCAAAAAACTATAATCCTAGTTTCTTAAGAGGCATATTTTCTTACAAGAAGAGATGACAAATTTCAATATGAATGAGGAATTAGATGATACTTGAGAATTTTTGTTTGTTTTGATAGGTGTGAAAACGTTAACTGTGATTATGCAGGAGAATGTCCCTGTTTTTTGGGAGATGGACATTGAAGCATTTTGAGATGAAGTATCAAGATTCTGTAACTAACTTTACAATGATTCAGAGAAAACAAATACAGATTAACAACGATGGCAAAATATTAATATATGTTAAATGGCAATAAGTATAAGGGTGATAACCTCATAGAAATCAGAGGTTAAGCTAAGAAGAAATCTCTTCATTTTTAGAAATTTGTAAGGTATTTGCAAAGGTATAGAGTTCCAAGTTGTAGCATTCTGAGGCAAACCCCCAAGTAGGCACGGCTGCTCCCGTCACTAAAGATTTACCACCTGTTAACTCTCCAACTGCATTTTAAGCAGTCTCTGATTTACACACAGCTCTGCAGGAACACAAGCACACAAGTTTTACGTGTATATCTGTGCGTTTTTCTTGGCAACATCTGGAAAAGGCTGGGATTTCCAATTTGATTTTAAAGCAATTAATCTTCTTTTAATAAGTCATGATAAATATAGGAGAAAGTAACAGGTATAATAAGTGAAAACTTGATCTTGTTCCACTGACTTTCTAATGAACATATTCTTGTATTTTAAAATAAATAAACTACCGTGTGGATAACGCAAGTTGATGCTGATTCTGGATAGATAATAAAAAGAATTATTGAAATAAAACATTCAAGATATCAATCATTGCTGTCACTTCCCAGGCACTGTCCAAAGCCTTTGGTATATCTATATCTATATATATTGCCTGACATGGGCATGCTAATCATAAAGGATTAGAAACATGTCTTTTCTTCACAGAAAGATATTTATTGCAATAGAGTACATCATACTACATGTGCTTTTTCTTGACAGATTTCTTAAGCAATTCATAAAACCCACACAACAAACCTTTGGTAAAACCCTCACAGGTGTTTAGAAGATTTTTATTTTAAAGATGCTATTATTTTAAGCAGGGGAATGGTATCTATCATACCACGACCAAATTATCAACTAAAACTTAATTCATAAAGCAAAAATATTCCTAACTTTCATCCCTCTTGCTCATAAGGCTGCATAGTTTTGTCTCATTTAGCAAGGAACTGCTGTAAGGCTACCACAAAAGTATCTTTCTTTCTGCTGAATAAAGGAAAGGCTTTTTCCCCTGCCCTGAGTCATGACTCCACACTGCCCGAGACAACAATAGCATGATGCCTGTGAAAGGCATCCTTAACTAGCAGAGGTAGACAGGAAGTCATAAATTCACTTCCCCTCATTGACAAGGTTTGTTCAATAAAGAATACAAGCCTATGTTAAAGTAGTAGCCTTTGGGTATGAAACAAAGAGATATTTATAAGTACAAAATAGACAAGTTAATGCTGGTGCCAGAAAGAAGTTAGGGCGTATCTGCTACCAAACAATAAAAGCACTCCTTACAGTGTCAACGTGGTCTGAAAAGAGCCCGAAAGAAACAGAAGGAAAAAGAGGTTACATAATGGCATGGGTCCTTCAGGGTTTCTATAAAAAATAATAGGCATATATAAAATTAGTATTTTGTAGGGCAAAATGAGAAATCAACATAGAATATACAAGAGAGGTCTCAGCAATAAATACGGTACTAAACTGTTGGGTCCATCTATTAACTTTCAGTGAAAGAAAGACCACGCTGTTTTACAGAAGAAAAACTATGAAGTCAATTGCACGGGACTAGGAAACTCTCACCTGAATGTTGACAAACACGCCGTGGTAAGTCTCATACAGAACTTTGTTACCCTTCACGTGCAGAGGAAATTCGAAAGGAACTTCTGTTTTGCCACTGGGAAATTTCCCTGGCTTGACCATTTCTATGGTGCTGTTGATAATCTGGATAGGCTGTAAACAAAAACCAACTCAGTCGTCAGCATGTTCCTGTAGATATCCTTTCACGTTACGGTGCTATTAATAATTTCTGTGAAAACACAACACCCTGAGCCCCTGGATGGTCCCGTCCTGGTTTCTTGGGCAGCACAGTGCTGGGTTTAGAGTTGAACGGCGAGTCAGCTCCATTTTTCAGGTCTCTGGCACAACAATAGTTCGTTTACAACATGAGACACTTAGGTGCTTCGTAGGCAGCAGTAGGAACTGAACTGAACTGATAATCTCTCTCCAGGAGATACCAGTTATATCTCCTGGAGATATCCCAGGAAATATACCTGGGATATCTCCTTCCCAGGTGTCTCATTTAACCATCCTAACAGCCCCTATCTCCAGAACAAAGAAACAGACCCAGCACAGCGAGGCCACCTGGCTAGCAGGGCTGGCATGTGAACTCAGGTGTCGTCCTCACCTGGCCCTCGCTCTTCCCGATAGCGAGCCGCCTCTGCTCCTGACAGCCCACCAGCCGCCTCCGAGCCGCCCCAGTGCGGCCACGCAGGGACAGCAGCAGGCCTCTCCCGCAGGCCTGTGCACCTGCACTGACCTCAGCGGGGCCTCCAGGGAGGAAGACGGTACTAATATTTGGAAGCTGCCTAAAAAGTAGGTTTTAATGCTTTTTAAGCTTTAGTCTAGTGTCACTCTGGGAAAATCCACAACTTATGAAGTGAATCTCTAAGTACCAATGGGTTAAAATAAAATTGTGAGAAAACATGTGTTCCAAATCTGAACACTGCTAATGTACTCTTCTTCCCTCTTAATTTCCCCACCCCCCGCAAAACTTAAAGAGTTCATATGTCCTTCAGGAAAAGAAAACTGTTAAGTATAGAAAAAAAGGCACTCTAGAACACAAACCTTTACTCTAAATAACAAGAAAAGTTGCCTGTTCTATCTGCATCTTAGCTTAATGTCAAATCCAACAGTAGCAATATGCATAGCTATTAAAAAAATCAGTTCTGATTTGGGAAGGCAAGTACCATAAGCCACAGGTGTAACTTCTCAGAAAAGAGCTTTGATCTTTTTAATGGCTAAAAGTAATACCATTATCGTTCTAATCCTGTTTATCAAATAGGAATAAATACAGGCAGACTTTCAATAACAGAATATATGTAGAAACAAAATATCTGCATTTTTTCAGGTTGATTTGTAAGTATTGAAAGTCTATCACCAGCCCTTGCCAGACAACAACAGATAATACAGACAGACAGACAGACAGCATTCACCTACCACCAGGAATGGGGGGGGAAAGACAAACAAGTAAAAACCACCACAAACATTTGCATATTGAGCTAAAAATGTGCAATCTAAGCATTCTTACCTTAACAGAATTATAAAAAGCTTCAAACACGCCCACACTTTTGGCACTGAGCTGGAGGTTTACAGTTCCTTCCATTGTCAAAGACACCCCTTGGTGCTGGATGGAATCCTTACTAGATATGACCACCACCCCGGAGAGTACCTCCTGGAAGAGAAAAGACAGCCACCAATCCAATTAGCACGTCTCTTTCATTCACCTCAATTATCAGCAAAAGTAAGTCTCCTTAACAATCAATTTGTTCAAAGATCCAGACATCCACTGAGACGCCTGGATGCCAGGATGGAGAAAGCCCAGCCCTGGTGGGGGCTGGGGCCCACTGGTACCAACAAGGCAGGCTAGACACACACTGCCAGGGAGCACCGAGGTGCAGGCCGAGGAATCTCGTCCCATTGCTGCCTTCCAGACACGTCTGCATTCCCGGCTGGGAGAATCCCAGCAGATGTCTGAGTTCAAAGGCACAAAGAGAAGGGCCCAGGGCAATGGTAGGCTCACAGTGATATTATGCATGGGCATGTACAGTGATCCCTTCAGAAGGAATACAGAAGAAATACAAGAAAAGGAATACAAGAAAATAAAACCCTGGTGTCCTGTCCGCCCAGAACCTCACTGCAGGCGAGACTGGAGGTTATCAACCCAGCGCACGAGGGCGGCACAGAAGGACCGTCCTCGTTCCCCGTGTTCCGGCTCACTCAGGGAAACATTTGAGCCTCGACTGCCCCGGTTCATAATCACTGGAGAGGGACTTCACAGCAGATCATCATCATTTATCTGAAGATAATTACTGAGTGACAGCACGTGCACATTAACTACCTGCTTTATTGGATGGCAGTTTCTTCCTGTCGCCATAGAACCCGAGAGTCTCAATTTGTTACGGGCATGTGAGTGGAAGAGGAAGCTGAGGAGACTAAATAGCATCAGCCAGAGAAGAAAGAGAATCCACAATAAACACGAAAGAACGCGTTTCTGAAATGACCTTCAGAACGTTGCCCAACCGCCGTCAAAGGCTAATATGATGGCAGAAAACTGTTGGCAATAAAACCAAAGAAGAAAAACAAAAATTGGCCGGCAGATCAAACCATCAAAACATTAAATTTGCTTACCTTCAATTTCCTCTAGTCATCCAGTGAAAGTTTTTTAGCACGTTCTTATGTTACACGGAATTTTGGGAGCAGGGAATAGTCTGTGTCTCTTAAATGTGCTAAGTATTTTGTTTTTGTTTCCCGCTCCCCATCCCAAGGCCCCGAAGCCTAATAAAAACGAACACGATCATCTCCATTTTAAGGAGAATTCAAGGAGAACTCATTTTGTTTCTAAGAACACAAAAAGCCCATGAGTAAATTTAAGTGAAAATTCCTCTGAAATAATTTAACTTCTAAATTTAATTAAAGTATTTTTTTTTTCTTTTTTTGAGACAAGGTCTCGCTCTGTCGCCCAAGCTGGAGTGCAGTGGAGCGATCATAGCTCACTGCAGCCTTGAACATCTGGACTCGTGTGCTCCTCCCCCCTCAGCCTCCCGAAGTACTGGGCTTAGAGGTGTGAGCCACCACACCTGGCCAATTAACGATAAATCTACTAATTTTTGTACAACCCAATAGAAATCCAATAGAAACCTAATTTTGAAAGTTTAATTTCACTAGTATATTTTTGAACATTTACTTGACTAGTATGTCCCACAAATGTATGAGATAAAATAATTTTGTGAACTTTATCATACAAAAGGACTTGATCGTTCTGTTCCTATGTAATCATAACATTTTCAGTTAATACCATGGGAAAAGATCTCTGGGTTTGCCACTGATTGGCATATTTGTAATTATGACACCAATAGAACCTTTTTCTTCCTTAATCTCTGTGGCGTAAGGAGGAAAAAGCTTGGAAGGAAGCAGAGTAAATATTTTATGACTCAAGGGATTCTTTGGTCATTCTTTAAGAAACAAAATAGCAGAGAAAATACAAAATTAATGAAATATTTGTAGGCAAATTAAGCATTCTTATCATTTATAGGTTTATTCAATTCCTACCAACAAAAGGAGGATAGAAAATCAACCCAAGTGTAGCCTAGGACTTTAGAAACAGAAGATGGTTCAACAAAAAGTTAAGACCCACAGGAGTGAGAAAACAGACAATTACAATTCTTGATAACCTCTGGCAAAGGAGGCAGGAGGAACTTGAATAACTGAAATTAAGGAAAACCCAAGACCTCACCAAGAACTTCCCCCTCAGACTTTTGTCTAGACTTTCAACAAGAAGAAAAGATTTATGGCTCTGATAGTCTAACATGAAAAGCAGCGGCTTTTTACTGGGGGCCACGACTCCAAAGGGGGGGGCCCTGCCTAGACTTAAGGATGGCAACGAACCCACAAACGTGTGGGTAATGGAAATTCAGTGCACACGTGCTACTGTTTAGGGAGAAGAGCCTCAGCTTCTGTCACATCAAGGGGATCCTTGACTTGAGAATGGTTTTATCACTGGCAACACGGATGAGGGTGAGACGCAGGCCCCACGCCGTATGTGTGTATAAGACACATAGGTGACAGGGCCCAGGGCTCTAGACTACATGTCGCCCTTTGCAGGGACTTCCAACTGTGGTCTTTGTCACAGAAGGCAGCACAGACGCCTCGGATCCACCAGCATTACGAAAAACTGACCTCTCTGTGAGGTGATGCGCCCAAGGGAACCACACCACCCAGAGCCCGCTGCGGGCAAGCTCGAGCCTCTGCCTGGAGGAGCTGAGTCCAGGGACCGGCCGGCCGGAGCAGCCGGTCTTCACCGCGGCCCACAGCGCAGCCTGGGGACAAAGCATGAGGCAGGTGGCAAGTCACCTCTGGTCCGCTGGGTCTCGCTGGCTCTTGCAGCAAAAAACCACCGCATTAGTCCAAAGGCGGGTAAAAGAGACTACATTTTCTAACTCTGTCTTCTCTAAATGTAAAAGGTCACTACCAAATTATACAACTTTCTTTGTTTCCTTTTTGTTCTCTGGAATAAAAAAACAAAACCATAATCGGGTCTCTGGGTTTGAAGGTGGTGGTGTCAAGTCAGCGTCCCCCCCTCGGCTTCCTGGAAACCACCCAAAAGAACAAGAAACAAAACCACAGACTCTATTTTCAGTGAAGCCAGGAGACAGTTAAATACCATGAAATAGGTGGAGGAGCTGATAAAAGAGAAGACCAAGCGGGGGACCCGCAGCGAGGAAACAGGGCCCCTCGCCGGTGGAACGCAGGAAGAGCCAGCGAATGCGCTTCTGGAAAGTGGGGGCGCCCCTGGGAGCGGCTGAGCCACACCCAAGGAGGACTCCAGAACAGAGGCCACACGCTGGAAGCTGTCATCTCTGGGGCAGTGGGGGCCACAAGCCCCTCTGCGTGGTGCAAACCTCCCCCAGCCAGTTATCTCGGGGGCTCAAGAGAATGAAAGATAAAAGAAACTCACGCATAAAACCTCAGGCTTTAAGAACACTCCCAGCCAGCCTGGCCTAGGAATAAATTCATCCCCTGCAGGAGGAGACATTAAAAAGAACCAGCAGAGGGGCACATGACACACAACGGATTAAGAAATGAGAGGGAGGAAGCGGGCTGAGGGGGAAGGAGAAGAGGAGGGAGAGAAATCCAAGTGGTAGATGACGACAGATCATCAGGTCACTCTTCCACTTAAAAGAACTCTAAGCAGCTCCCCGTCTCACTTGGGGCAAAAGCCAAAGCCAGTATGATGGCCCGTCAAAGGGGACCTGCCCCTCCTCCTCGCCTGCCTGACCTCATCTCAGCCCCTCCTGCTAGTCCTCTACCACGCACAGTCCAGCCTCAGCCACGTGCACACGCTCCTCCCTCCACCGGGGGCTCTTCCTCACCCCCATCAAGTCACTGCTCAAATGACAACGTCTGAGTGAGGCCTGCCCTGAGCCCCCACCCAAACACTCACTTATCCTCTGATACGGTTTGGATGTCTGTCCCTCCAAAACTCATGATGAAATTTGATCCCAGGGTTGAAGTGGGGCCTGGTGGCAGGCGTTGGGGTCAGCAGGGCGGATCCCTCATGAATGGCTTGGTGCCCTCCCTGTGATAATGAGCAAGTTCTCATGAGGGGAGTTCTCCGTTTATTAGGTCACGGGAGAGCTGGCTGTTTAAAAGAACCTGGCACCACCTCCTCCCTCTTCTTGCTACTTCTCTTGCCGTGTGACATGGCTGCCCTCATTCGCCTTCTGCCTTGATGGGAAGCACCCTGAAGCCCTCACCAGAAGCAGATGCTGGCTGCTTGTACAGTCCACAGAACTGTGAGCTGAATTAACCTCTTTTCTTTATAAATTACCCAGCCCCAGGCATTTCTTTACATCAATGCAAATGGACTAATACATCCCCCTCCCCAGCTCTGCTCTTATCACCTTCTACAATCCTACTTATATATTAATACCTCCCTATTTTATTTATTGTCTGTCTCCCACCCTGGAACATAAACTCCACAAGGGTAGAGTGATCAGCAGAGTAGGTGCTCAGTGAATGTTTACTGAATGAATAAATAATCATTCACCAGAAAAAGCAGTACCATCAAGCAGATGACAATTATGAACATGCATTTCACCATGAATTTTTAAGATGTAATAAAGCAGTTGCTTCTATCAAGGATGAGTACGACCAGCCTGAGCAATACGATGAGATGCCACTTCTACAAAAAAAAAAAGAAAGAAAAAGAAAAATTAGCCAAGCATGGTGGGGCACACCTATACTCCCAGCTACTCAGGAGGCTGAGGCAGGAGGATCACTTGAGCTTAGGAGTAGGAGGCTGCAGTGAGCTATGATGATGCCACTGCACTCTAGCCTGGGCAACAGGCAAGACTCTCTCCAAAAAAATAGAGGATGAGCACAAAACAGAGCTCTAAGAGCTCAGGGATGAAACAGTAAGGCAAAAGTAAGAGATAAGAATAAAGAAAAGCTTAGAAAAGAAGTGGAAAGGGAAAAATAAAACCACCCCAGAAAAGCAGGTGAAATTAAAAGGGACATAAAATATACACAGGACAGAAAAGTAAAAATCCAAATAAATTAAATGAAAATTTAAGAAAGAATTAAAAAAAGAAATTGCAAATACAATAATAAAAATGGGAGACAGGCGAAGAACATCCAACATATGCATAATGAAGTTCCCAAAGAAGAAAACTGAAATAATGGAACAGAAAAAATATTTACTGAGATAATTAAAAAATACTGAAGGGTCCAGTGAATCAGGAAGACTCAAAGAAAATAAAAAGACTCCTGTGGAAAAACGATGCTAATTCAAAAAAGAAAGAACCCTTTAGGAGTCAGGGTCACTTTTAAGTCACTTAGAAGAGGGAAAAAAAACCCAAATTTCTCCACAGCAAAATGCAATTGAAACTGAAAATAGAGAAATACGACAAAGCTCAAGGAAAGAGAGTGATCCTAGAATTGTATTCCTACCTAAACGGTCATTCAAATAAAGGAAACAGGTTTAAATGTGTAAAAAAGAAAAGCGGAAAACCCAACTAAACAAACACACAAAAACCCAATGAATACTGTATGAAAGTCCTTCTTGAGGAATTTACTAAATAGTAAACTATAACTAACTATCCAAGAGATGGCTAGAAAAACTATGTCAAAAGAACCAATTGTGACAATTAACTCCATTTAATTGTAAGAATAAGACTAAGAGATATGTGATTGTTGTTTTTATTTTTATTTTTTTTTTAAGAAACGGAGTCTTGCTACCTTGCCCAGGCTGGACTCAAACTCCTGGACTCGCGTGATTCACGTGTCTCAATCTCCCAAGTAGCAGAGACCACAGGCACATGTCACTATGCCCAGCTAGATGTGTGATAATTATGGTGGAAAAAAAAAAAGAATGCAAAATACTAAGTCCTGACAGTATAGAAATTATTTAATTAACATTAATTGGGAGACTAAGGGAATAAGAATGTGCAAGGTAGTATAATATATAGTTTCCTTTTCTTTGACAGCTGGGATTTAAAAATACATTAATATCATTAAAACCATACTTTTCACAGGATGGTAGGTGTGAGCACATGTGGC
Organism: Lepilemur ruficaudatus; assembly: GCA_963574885.1. Lineage (NCBI taxonomy): Eukaryota > Metazoa > Chordata > Mammalia > Primates > Lepilemuridae > Lepilemur > Lepilemur ruficaudatus. The sequence continues at coordinate 23,305 of CAUYRT010078077.1, read as the reverse complement.
TATTTAAACTTAAGTTTACATTAATAGTTAACATTCATGTCAACCCATTTCAAGTGTTTAACAGCCACATTATGGCCAGTATCCGTCCTGATGGACAGTGCAGATAAACAGCAGATGCGCATACCAATGCTCGTTCACGATGGCTGACTAGAAGGACTTCATGCCTGCCTCTACTAAGCAGAACCAAAATCGTGTGTTCAATTACACTATCCAAGAGAGAATACTAGAATTCAACAGAGAAGTGACAGGAAACACCAAAAGTGGGGAAGCAGAAGGAAGAGAGGCAGTCTCCCTGGCTAGGATTGGCTGGGAGCCAGGAGTGACTTCCCAACATAGGGAAAGGCGAGAGATTTTCAGTGGCCCACATTCCCACCAAGGAATCATGCAATCCTGGCCAGAGGAGAGCCCTCTGACCCTCCCAAACCCTGAAACTAACATAGGGAGCTGCCAGGAGACCGTGGGATGGAACTGCTCCAGGGAGGGAGCTGGTGCTGGGTCCCACACCCTTTCTGAGACCTAAGCAGCTACAGCAAGGGGCCGTTTCCAAAGCTAGCCTCTGGCAGACTGCATGGTGTCCTGGGACCCCTCCCACAGGTGGGCTGAGAAATGAGCGAGGTGTGGGCTGCAGCCACCAGTGCGACACTGGCATGTGGGCGGGGCATGAGTTACCACTGGGACTTGGTCACAAGCTGTGCAGCGGCTCCTGCAGCTGGAGGGGGCACAAGCTAGGTGCAGGCTATGGTCACCAGGGCTGGGGGGCAAGCCCTGCAGGGACTGGCCCATGAGAGGGACACACATTCCCCACCAGCTGGGCCAGGCTGTGGCCACCAAGGATGGCCCCACCCTCTGCAGTGGCAGAGCCTCAGCATAGCTGCTACCGCCTGTGAACCCAAATGAATGACTGAGGCAAAATTCTTAATCAATGGAGGCTTATTAAGCCAAAATTCTGAGGACACGGCCAGGAAAAAACAGGACCTACAGACAAGCCGTGGCTGTTTTTCAGAAGGAGAGGTTGGAAACTTCATTCAGCATTTTAAAGGCATACAGAGAAAAGGAAAAAGGCAGGGGCAGGGGTTGATGAGGTAGTGGCTACACTCCTGTGAGGCCTAAGAAATGGACATTTTACATAAAATAAGGGAGTGAAGGAAGCATCAGTTTTATGTAGATGTCCCTGGCAAGGTAGAAGACTGCCTTATTCTGTCTTGTGTCTAGTTCTGTTACCTGTAAATAAACCTGTAATTCATTATTAGTGCGGAATCGGATCGGCTTTAGTTTTGGGTGCTAGAAATAGGTACAATTTGCAAGAAACTTCCTTAATCAATGATGTGTGGGGCCAGCTCTTCAAAGGTGCCTAAGGCTGTCATTTATTTTCTGGACTTCCCTTTGTTCTTCAAAATCTTTCAGAGAAAGCATTGTAGAAGGCTTGAGTTCATGGTTGTATTTTTTAAAATTGAATCTCACATCACTCTAAAGGTTCAAGGAGGCCATGTCTCTTAAGAAAAAATTCAGTCAAGAAGAAGCAATGTCAAAAAATTGTTGGTGATTTTCTTTTTACATACCCCTCACCCGGGCACTCTGCCTGGAGCATGAGGATCACCCCCATACCCCCCGTACCCCTCCACCACAGCTGGTGCCTAATCTCATCACTGGAGGGTCTGGGCACAAATGCACCCAGCCCAGCTTCACATCCCCTTGCCCCCAAAACACAACACATAGCCTGAGGATTGCACAACCTATTCCACCACCTTAGGCAGCTGATCACTTCTCCTAGGACCTGAGGTTGGGCCTAAATTCCTGGCCACTACCACCTCAGCTGGCACTTACCTGCAAATGCTACCTGTGGGCCCACCCAGTCCATCACAGCCACTGCCCACACCAACTCACATTGCTTGGGACCCGGAGAATTTTCCCACCACTGCTACTGCCATGCTGGCTGCCCAGGGGCCCAAGAACCTGCCCACCTGCCCAGTCCACTGCTGCCAATTCCGGCATCCAAGTAAGCCACCTGGAGACTGAAGAATTGCCCCCCCCAACTGCCAACACAGGTATAAGTATATACCATGCTGGAGCCAAAAATAGACATGTTCAGTGTACGACTGCCACCATCGGGGCCTAAAGACTGGCCCACCTGGCATCCTAGTCCCCAACACAACTTCACCCACTGTAGCCTCCACTAATAACTGCATCATAACTCACCAAGGAAATCACAGATACCACTAATACTATTTACAGCCAAAGAAATCATACAGAGACTACACTACTGACGCATCCAGATTCAAAGCCAAAGTATCCTACCAAGCCAACATCACAGATACATCTTCATGAAAAAGTCTTCCCTCATGAAAGTAAATTCAAACATAGGAAGAAGTGACTATTATACCAGATGTGCAGATATCAGTGTAAGGGCACAGGAAATATGAAAAAGCAAGGAAATATGACACCTCCAAAGGAACACAGTAATTTTCCAGCAATAGATCTTAATCAAAAAGAAAATTTCAAAATTTCAGCTAAAGAATTCAAAATATTGATTTTAAAGAAGCTCAGTAAGATACAAGAGAATTTTGAAAAACAGTACAAAGAAATGAAGAAAACAATTCAGGATTTGAACAAGAATTTTACCAAAGAGATAAATATTTTTTATAAAGAACCAAGCAGAAAGAAGTTTTTATAAAGAAAACAACTAAACAATTCATTGAAAGAAATGAAAAACACATTTGAAATCTTCAACAGACTAGATCAGGCAGAAGGGAGAACCTCAGAACTTGAAGACAGGTCTTTCAAAATAGTTCAGTCAGACAAAAATAAAGAAAAATGAATAAAAAGAATGAGCAAAACCTTTGTGACATTTGGGACAACATAAAGTGATAGAATATTATAAATTATTGATATCCCCAAGGGCCAAGAGACAAAGGATTAGAAAACCTATTGAATGAAACAATAGATGAAAACTTCCCAAGTCTAGCAAGAGGTTTAGATATATAAGTGTCTTAGCAATCCCCAGGCAGATCAATGCAAAAAGATTTTCTCCAAGGCACATTATAGTCAGATTGACTAAAGTCAAAGATAAAGATTGAATTGTAAAAATAGCAAGAGAAAAGTGGTCTAGCCATCTAAAAGGAAACCTCATCAGACTAACAGCAGAAATTTTACAGGATAGGAGAGAATGGAATGATATATTCAAAGTGCTGAAAGGAAAAAAAAGTCACAGAAGAATACTGTATTCAGCAAAATCATCCCTCATAAAAGAGAAATAAAGTCCTCATGAAGGAAATGCTGACAGAATTTGTTACCACTAGATTGGCCCTACATGAAATGATCAAGGGTGTCCTAAACTTGGAATTGAAAGGACATTTACCATCATAAAAACACACGAAAGTATAAAACTCACTGGTAAAGCAATTACACAAAAGAGGAAGAGAAAGAACTCAAATGGTACCACTACAGAAATCCACCAAACCATAACAACAAACAATAAGAGAATAAAAAGAAAGGAACAAAGACTACATAAAACAATTAAAATGTGACAGGAACAAAGCCTCACAAATCAATAATGATCTTTAAACACATTAAATTCTCCACAATTCAACTTTATGCTGCTTACAAGAAACTCACCTTAATAGTAGGGACATACAGACTGAAAATAAAGGGAATGAAAAAGATATACGACACAAATGGAAACCAAAAGTGACCCAAGAAGCTATACTTATAATAGATAAAACAGATTTTAATTCAAGAACAGTAACAAAAGACAATGGAGGTCATTACATAATGATAAAGAAATCAATTCAGCAAGAAGATACAAGAATTCTAAATATATATGCACCCAACACTGGAGCACCCAGATTCACAAAGCAAATATTATTAGAGCTTAAGATAGAGATAGACAGCAATACAATAACAATGGAGGGCTTCAACACCCCACTCTCAGCATTATCTAGACAGAAAATCAACAAAGACACTTTGGGAGACCAAGGCAGGATGATTGTTTGAGGCCAGGAGTTAGAGACTAGCTTAAGCAAGAATGAGACTACATCTGTACACAAAAATATTAATAGAAAAATTAGCAAGGCATAGTGGTGCACGCCTGTAGTTCCAGGTGCTTGTGAGGATGAGGCAGGAGGATAGCTTGAGTCTAGGAGTTTGAGGTTGCAGTGAGCTATGATTATGCTATTACACTCTAGCCCTGGCAACAGAGTGAGACACTGTCTCAAAAACAAACAAACAAACAAAACAAACAAGCTTCACAACAAAGAAACATTGAATTTAAACTGGACTTTAGATCAAATCAACCTAACAGACATTTACAGAACATTCTACCCAACAACTATAGGATATACATTCTTTTCATCAGCACATGGAACATTCTCTAGCATATACCATATGTTAGGCTACAACACAAGTCTCGACAAGTTTTTAAAAATTGAAATCATAACAAGTATTTTCTCAGACCACAATGGAATAAAACTAGAAATCAATACCAAGAGGAACTTTAGAAACTATAAAAATAATGGAAATTAAACAACATACTCCTGAACGACCACTGGGTTAATGAAAAAATTAAGCTGAAAATAAAAAAAATTCTTGAAACAAATGAAAATGGAAATACAATATACCAAAACCTGGGGGATACAGCAAAGGTCGCGCTAAGAGTAAAATTTATATGTCTACATCAAAAAAAGTAGAAAGATCACATTTACAATCTCTAGTTCCTCAAGGAACTGGAAAAGCAAGAACAAACCAACCCCCAAATTTCCAGAAGAAATAATATCCATCAGAGCAGAACTAAATGAAATAGAGATTTTGAAAAAATAAGAAGAATCAATGAAATGAAACATTGGTTCTTCAAAAAGATAAGCGAAATTAACAAACCACTAGCAAAGACCACAAATAAAATCAGAAAGGAGAAAGGAGACATTACAACTGACACCACAGAAATACAAAAGATCATCAGAGACTATTATGAACAACTTTACACTGACAAACAGGAAAACGTAGAAATGGATACATTCCTGGAAACATGCAACCTACCAAGACTGAATCACGAAGAAACAGAAAACCTGAACAGACCAATAACAAGTAGCAAGATTAAATCAGAAATTAAAAGTCTACCCCCAAAAAACCCACCTAGGAATAAATTTAACCAAAGCAGTGATAATAATCTCTACAAGGAAAACTATAAAACACTGATGAAAGAAATTGAAGATGGGACAACAAATGGAAAAACATCCCACGCTCATGGATTGGAAGAATTAATACCATTCAAATGACCATACTGCCCAAAGCAATCTACATATTCAGTGCAATCCATATCAAAATATCAATGTCATTCTTCACAGAATTAGAAAAAACAATCCTAAAATTCACAAAGAACCAAAAAAGGGCCCAAATACCCAAAACAATCCTGAGCAAAAAGAACAAAGCTGGATGCATCATATTACCTAACTTCAAAATATGTTACAAGGCTATAGTAACCAAAACAGCATAGTATTTGTATAAAAATAAACACAGACTCTAGTCAGGGTGACAGAATGAGACCCTGTCTCAGATATAAAATAAAATGTAATAAAATACACACACATAGATCAATGGAGCAGAATAGAGGACCCAGAAAAATCCACATATTTACTGCCAACTGATCGTTACCAAAGCTGACAAGAACTTACAACAGGAAGGACACCCTCTTCAAAAAATGGTGCTGGGAAAATTGGATAGCCACATGGAATGAAACTGGACCCCTATCTCTCACCATATACAAAAGATTTAAATGTAAGACCCAAAACGATAAAAATACTAGAAGAAAACCCAGGGAGAACTCTCCTGGACATTGATCTAGACAAAGAATTCATTACCAAGACCTCAAAAGCACAGGCAATAAAAATAAAAATGGACAAATAGGACTATATTAAGCTAAAAAGCTTCTATGCACCAAAAGAAATAATCAACAGAGTAAGAGACAACCTCTTGAATGGGAGAAAGTATTTGCAAACTACTCATTCGAGAAGAGACTAATGTCCAAGATATACACTGAACTCAAACAACCCAATAGGAAAAAACCCCAAATAATCCTATTAAAAAGTAGGCAAAGGACATAAATAGATATTTCTCAAAAGAAGACAAACGGCCAAGATGTATATTAAAAAATACTTAACATCACTAATAAACAAAGAAATGCAAATCAAAACCACAATGAGGTATCATCTTAACCCAGCCAGAATGGTCACTATTAAAAGACAAAACAAACAAATAAAACAAAACAACAACAACAACAAAAACTGAACAAACCATAATTTGGTGAGGATACAGAGAAAAGTGAACTCTTATATACTGGTAGTGGGAATGTAAATTAGTACAGCCACTATGGAAAACATCACAGAGATGTCTCAAAAAATGAAAAATAGAATTACCATTTGATCCAGCAATCCCACTACTGAATATTTACGCAAATGAAAAGAAATCCATATATCAAAGGGATACCTGTACTCACACGCTTACTGCAGCACTATTCACAATAGCAAAGCTATGGAATAAACCTAAGTGTTCATCAATGGATGAATGGATAAAGAAAATGTGATATATATACTGAATGGAATGTTATTCAGCCATTAAAAAGAATGAAATCATGTTACGTGCAGCCACGTAGATGGGATTGGAGGGTCATTATCTTAAGTGAAATAAACCAGGCACTAAAAGACAAATACTACATGTTTTCACTTATCTGTGGGAGCTAAAAAATTTTATCACATGAAAGCAGAGAGTGGAAAAATAGATAACATTGGGAATGGTGAGTTGGGGGAGAGAGAGGATGAAGAAAAGTAGGTTAGAGGGTAGAAAAATACAGTAAGATAGAAGGAATAAATTCAGCATTTGACTGAGTAGGGTGACTATACTTAACAAAAATGTATTGTACTTGGGAGATGAATACCCTAAAAACCCTGACTTGATCACTAGGTATTATATATGTCACAAAATTTCTCATGTCTCCCACAAATCTGCACGAATAAAATAAATAATTAAAATTAATAAATCAAATAATATAGTACAAGTAAACTTAATGAAAGTAAACATCAGTAGACAATATTATAAATAACTAAGATCAGGTGGTAGAAGAGAAGAAAAGGAGGCAGAAAGAAAAGAGAATACACTAAATTTATCATTGTTCATAGTAGAGAGTAAATAATGTCTAAAACATGAAGATTAGGGCATAATAAAAAGTTGTAAGGATAACATTCAGAACAAAAATAAAATTCCAAATGATTAGAAAATCATACAAACAACATAAAGCAAACAAAACAGACTGTAGAGAGAAAGATGGTTTAAAAGCTACTTAAAAAACACATCCCCCCCAAAAAAATACATTCCTCCCAACAAAGTGGCAATGACAGGATTAATGCCAAACATATGTCATATTAATAAATGTGCTAATTAATGTCTATTAAAACATGTATATTACAAAGGAAAACTCAGTTTTATGTTGTATGACAGAGAATCACTTAAAATGGTAAGAGCGGAGGATAGATTTGGAAAGTATGAAGAAGAAAGGATAAGCAAAGATATATGAAGCAAATTAGAAGAAATAAATCATGGGTTGTAATCTTAATATTAAACAAGGCTGAATGCAGAGGATGAAGGACTAAACTAGACAAAGAAAAGTACTTTACAATTCTAAAGGGTGCAATTCACAATAAACACATGAGGTATTATCATCTGTGGATCAAATAACACAGCATCAACACTCATAAAGCAAAACTATAGGGGATACAAGGAGAAATTGAGCAAAACACATTAGTTGTAGGAGACGATAATTTACTCCTTTCAGATCATGACCAATAAGGTAGACAGAAAGAAGCAATGATACAGAAGACCCAAGTTACATATTAATAAGGCACAACTAACCGCATACATAGAATTCTATACCCTGAAAACAGAGAATATACTATTTTCAATGTCCATGGTATATTCACAAAAACTGACCAAACTGGGTCCTAAATAAGTCCAACAGATCCTCCTCTGGGGAGCGGGGGGCAGGCGGAGCAAAACAAATTATTAACTATTCTAATCAAGAAAGAAAGGACAAAAGCATACACAAATATCCAAAATATGAAAACTACCAGAGAGGTAATGAAAAGAATACTAAGAGAATACATTATTTAATTGCATATAAGTAAATCTGAAAAGTTAACATAGTGAAATATTTTTCTAGGAAAATATAATTTACCCAAAATAACTCCAAAGGTGACATGAATTTAAACAAATCAATTAGTATAGAAAAAATAAAGTTATATATTAATATAAGCCCCCCAAAAAGCACTAGGCCCAGAAAGTTTTATAGGAGATCATTCTCAAATGTGTAAAGAAAATTCCAATATAAAACTATTCTAGAGCAAGGAACTTGTAAAAAACTAAAGCAAACATAAAAATGACAGCAAAGTAAAACAAAATCTATGTGCACAGATCAAGAGAGAGAGAGAGAGAAAACACTAGGCTATTCTCATTTATAAATACCAATGCAAAGGTCCTAAATAAAATATTAGCAAATACAATCCAGTAGTGACTTAAAGGAATACTAAACCATAACCAAGTGGGACTGGGATGTAGTCCAGCAATTTACAGAAAGTTCAATATTAAGGAAAACTAATAACACAATTTACTCCATTAAAAGCTCTTGAGAGAAAAATCATAGTCATCTCCATAAATGCTGATAAGGCATTTGATAAAATTTAATATCCATTCTTGATGGAATTCTTAATAAAATAAGAATACAAGGCTACTCCTTTAAAAATGACCAAATATATCTACCTTAACCAAAAGTCAGCATACCAAACTTAATGGGGAAACAAGATACAAACCATTTTAGTCAAGAATAAAACAAGGATGTCCACTATCACCACTATCAATGTACTGCAAGTACTAGTTAATGCAATAAAACCAGAGAAAGAAATAGCTACAATGAAACTAGAGAAAGAGTAAATATTACCTCAAAAGGTAATATTCCTCAAAAGGAGGAGGTAAAATGATTATCTGCAGATGGTATGATTGTATACCTAAAAAAACCCAAGGGAATCCACTGAAAAACTACTACCAACATGGAGAGGATTTCAGAAAAGATGCTAGCTGGGTACAAAATTAATACATAGAAAACAATAGGCAACACGCACAAACCAATGAGCAGTGAGAAGATATCATGGAAGTAAACACCTTATTGTCAAAAGCAATAAAAAATTAAAATATTAAAATCAACTTAACAGGAAATGTCTAAAACCCTCCTATGACAAAAACTTAAAACATGCCTGAAGGCCACAGAAGAAAACTTGAGCAAATAGAAAGCCACACAGTGCGTTTGAATAGGAAGGATTTAACACCCTTACCATGCCTACTTTCCCTGAAGTAGGTTTGTAAAGGAAGGCAACCTAATCCTAAAGAAAATAACATCAGAATTATTTTTCTTTTGGGGTAGAGGTGGGAGGGATAGACTAGATAAGCTGATTCTGAAGTTCATATGCAATAATAAATCCTGAAAAACAGAAAAATGAGGGAAATTAGCACTGTGACATATTATAATGCTACAACAATATATGAAGTGTTGTACAGGGCACATGTTCAGGCTGAAAGGTCAAGAGAACAGAATAGTAAGTCCAGAAATAGACCTGGATAGTACGGGAATTTAATATATGATAAAGGTAGCATTTTAAATCCATAGGAAAAAGATGGAACATTCAATAAATGATATTGGAACACTAGCCAGAGAACTCAACCAAAAAAAATTAAGTTGGATCCACACTGCAAATCTTTGTACACACAAGTTCTAAATGCATCAAAGACTTAAATGTAAAAACTGAAATAATAAAAGTTTTGGACAAAACCATAGAGAATGATTTTTATCACATCCAAGTGGGGAAGGCCTTTCTAGGAATGACCAAATGCTGAACAAATATGACTAAAAATAAGTTTCTGTTTGACAAAATGATTATGAACAGTATCACCATATAAATGATAAACTCAGGAAAATAACTACAACTTAATGTAACAGGCAAAGAGCTAATTTCCCTAATATTTTAAGAACTCCGAAAAGAAATCAATGAAAAAGATTAAAAACTCAGGAGGAAATGGGCAAATGTTATGATCGAAGAGCTCACAGAAAAGGGAATGCAAATTTTTCCTAAATACATGAAAATATGATCCATCTTATAATCTCATAAAAATATGGTCAAAAATACGAGAAATATTAAAACAAAGATCAAAACATGCGATCACATTGTATTGAGGGAGGGGGGCGGGCAACAGGCACCCTCACACATTGCTGCAGAGAACCTATAATGTTACAACCTCATGAGAGCCATGTGGCAACATCAAAAACATGTGACAAACACATGGGTCCCCCAGATGCATTTCAGATGTGAAATGACTTACGAACATAGTTATTCATTGCAACATTGTTTGTAATAACAAAAGATTGTCAACAGCCTAAATTCCAACAACAGGAAAATGGTGGTTTTTCCCTTTAACAATACCTTGGAGATCATTTGCATTAGTACATATGGGGGTACAGGCTAGTTTCCCTCATTTCTCTTCCTTTCAGAATTTACTTACTATTGCATATGAATCAGCTCATCTAGTCTATCCTCCCACCCCAAGGCATCCTTTTTTTTAAGACTATATATTGCACTATTTGTAGAAAAGGGGGAGATAAAGAACATGTGTACTATTTACTTGCATGTGCATAAAATATCTTTGGAAGGAATCACAAGAAATTGACAGCTTTGGTTGACCCAAGGAGAGGACCTTGATGGACAGGGTGGGAGGGAGCTAGATGGTATCTATCTTGAAATTCATGAATGTTGAACCATGTGAATTGATGACCTATTAACATATTAAATCTGTTAAAAAAATAAATAAAATCCCTTAGCGGGTAGCCTCTAGACCCAAATTTACCAAATTCTAAGCCTCTTAAATTTTGATAATCCAAGGACACAGTGGTCTCTTCTCAGAAAAAGATCTGAAGAGTTTGTGTTAAAAAGTCACATTTCTCTGATCATTTCTTATTCTGGTTTGAAGACAACTGCTAGAGAAATAAAAGCCTCTTGGTTAAATGGCCTCAGCCATTCTCTCTCCAACACCTTTCCTTTCGACGGTCCTGGCACGTGGTGAGCCGTGCCAGCCCATCTTTGTTCCCCAGAGTCCTCTGCACATCTGAACAAGTCCTTCCTAGAACCAGCTGGGATTTGCATCCCACATTTGGTCCAGAGATCTTACACTCTAATAGTGAGCGCCTTTTTATTTACCAATGAGGACTGAATGCACTTAGTTAACTAACATGAAAACAAACCACAAGGTGAGTTATTGAGCTGGGTGGGAAAACATGAGTAAGACAATTAATTGCTTATTGAAACACTTCTTAGTAGCAGTTAGAGACCCATTTTGGTAGGAAATGAAAATCAGAAGCATTAAAGAGATTTCAATTCAGGTATCCCCATTCTACTCTCTGTATAACAACTGTTTTTCTTGTTTGAAAAACAGAATAAACAGTCACCAGATTATTTCTCCACATAGTAAGTAATGGCCAGTATTATGTGGTATTTACCGAAGTTCCAGAAAGGAGAATTTTGAAGAGAACGCACCACCTCCAAACTATCATTAAAACTGAGATAATGCAATGCCATTCCTAGACTTTACCCAGGTGAAATGAAAGCTATGTTAACACAAAAACCCGTAGGCAAATGCTTCCAGGAGCTTTACACATAATCACCCAAATGTCCTTCTCTGGGTGAATGGATAAATAAACTGTAGCACATCCACACAAGGGCAGGTAACTAGCAATACAGAGGAACGAACTGCTAACACACAACAACTTGGATGAATCGCAAACGCATCGTGCCAATGACAAAGCCAGATTCAACGCCATTTACACAGCATTCTGGAACAGGCAAACTATCGGGCTGCTGGTGGGAGAGAGGGTTTGACTACAAAGGAGCACGAGGGAATTTTGGGGAGTGACAGAACTGTTCCGTATCTTGACTTGTGATGGTGGCGATAGCCTCAAAGAACTCCACACTGAAAAGGGTGACCTATTGAATACAATTATACCTCAGTTTTAAAAAACATGGAAATTATCAAGTATAGAAGAAAATACAGTTATACTACTTTCTGGACAACAGTATTCTAAAAGTGATGAATATTTAAAATCTACAAAAGTCAGTTCACTAGCAATGGAACTGGAACAAAATATCAAGATATCGATTTATGTGGCCTACATACACTTACTGCCAATATCGTAGAAATATTATCACCACTGAACAAATATTTCTGGCATGCCTACCACATGTCAGACGCCATTCTAGGCACTCAGACACAGCAGTGAACAAAACAGGCAAAGCCCATGCTCTCAGGGGGCTTACATTCTAGTATAGTATCTCATTCTGATGCAATAGGGATATGGTAAAACATAGCTAGTTTCTTCTAAGTATGGTATGGTATAAATACAGGTGTAAATACTAAGTAAAATAAGCTGACAAAAAGCAACGCTGAGGCCAAGGTGGGAGGATCACTTGAGGTCAGGAGTTCAAGACCAGTCTGAGCAAGAGCGAGACCCCGCCTCTACAAAAAATAGAAAAATTAGCCGGTGTGGTGGCGTACACCTGTAGTCCCAGCTACTCAAGTGGGTGAGGCAGGAGGATTGCTTGAGGCCAGGAGTTCAGTGTGACTACACTCTAGCTGGGGTAATAGATAGAGACTGTGTCAAAAAAAAAAAAAAAAAAGTAAGGATGTTGTCCAATGGTGAGATCTGAAATTCCTAGTTCTGAAACTTTCTCGAGACCCTGGAAAAGAAACTTCAGCCACTAAGTAAAAGTTGAGAAGAAAGAGGCAAAATAAGATTGGCAATAGTATCCACAAAAAGTAAAACTTGATAAAAGTCAGTAAATATGGGGTTTTCAGCACAGGAGTAAAAGTCTACTACTGGTGTGCTGTGCGGTTTCAGGCGTTAGATACTACATTATTAGCAACATTCTGCGTTAACAGAGATGACCTGTTTTCAGATTTCAATGTGGGTTGAGCATCCCTGATCTGAAAATCCAAAATCTGAAATGCTCTGAAACCTGAAACTTTTTGAGCACTGACATGACACTCATAGGAACTGCTCATTGAAGTATTTTAGATTTGGGATTTTTAGATTATGGATCCTCAACCAGTAAGTGTCTGCAAATATTCCAAAAATAGAAAACAAAATCTGAAGTCCAAAACACTTCTGGTCCCAAGCATTTCAGATAAGGGATACTCAACCTGAAACATTAAAACTTGCAGAAGGTTTAGAACAGCAGTCCCCAAACTTTCTGGCATCAGGGATCCGTTTCACAGAAGACAATTTTTCCACAGATCCAGGTGAGGCCTGATAGTTTTGGGACGACTCAAGCTCTTTACATTTATTGTGCAGTCAAACCTCTCTGCTAATGGTGATCTGTATTTGCAGCCGCTCCCTGGCAGTAGCATCACCGCCGCAGCTCCACCTCCGATCATCAGGCATTAGATTCTCCTAAGGAGCGCACAACCTACATCTCTCGCACGTGCAGTTTACAGTAGGGTCTGAGCTCCTATGAGAATCTAATGCCACTGCTGATCTGACAGAAGGTGAAACCTATGTGGTGACGCGCAAGATGGGGAGCGGCTGTAAATACAGACAAAGCTTCACTTGCTCGCCTGCCACTCACCTCCTGCTGTCCGGCCTGGTTCCTAACAGGACACAGACTGGTACCAGTCTGCAGCCCAGGGGTTGGGGACAGCAGGGTTAGAAAACTGACACTGGTTTGGAACTAGTGGCATAAGTGCATGTAAAGCCTCCAGACTATAAGCCAGACATTTAGGAGGGCTCCAATTACAAAGGAGTCTGGAGCTGGCGTAATTATATGCCAAAGCAGTGACAGCAGAATACAGGGAGCTGGCCAAAGAAAATGCTTTGTGTAGCCAGCCCACACTTACATAACGAACAACCCGAACAGCCATCCATTTGAAATCCCAGTCAGAGTGAAATCACGTGCGAAGGATAAATAACAGTGTATCATCCAAATCCAAGCCAAGACGCAGGCAAACTTCAGGAGTAAAAGACAGGAGATGAGTCCAGCAGCAAATGAGACCAAAGGCCTAAAGGGCTACTATTATAAAGCAAGAGGAGCTGAGCAGAAAGAAGCGCACAGTGAGGCAGACTGTGTGTTAACCAAGCAACACACAGCCAGGGCTCTGCCCCAGGTTAATCCAGAGCAGGCTCCCTGGGCCAAATTGCCCACGGCCACTTTAAGAACCTCCTCCTACGAGGGCCTGGCAACACCATGTGGTTAATTCTGGGGAGTGTTCATGGGGCAGTAGAGGAGAAGGGGCAGAAGAATGTTACTTTTCATTTGATACTGTTTTATATTACTGGAATTTTTCTTAGCAAGTAAAAATGTATTTTTTTAATTTGCAAAACTAGTTTAAATTTTTTTGAAAGATCTGAAACGCATGGTTAAACTAACACTACTGTACTTTTTTTAAATTAGAAAAAAGTTTATTTTTTTTCCTGATTATTATTAAAGAAGGGAATTTCTGCTCACCTACTCCTAGCTTTCCCATTGACAGGACTTCTGTTCCTTTCCCAAAGATGATCATTTGGGTTCTAGAGTAACTGTCTTTAACAATCCTTCCTGACAAAACAAAGGAAGGGCCAAATTTTAGGCTGACATCATGCCTGGTATGTGACCATAAAACCATAAGCATAAATAATTACCACGGGGGGGGAGGGGAAGGACAGCAAGGATTAACAGAGCTCAGCCATCACTGGAAAGCATGTGAGCCAACGCTGCACCGCCACCAGACACTGCCCAGTGGATGAGAGGACAGCAGGTGTGACTCTCACAGTCATTCAGAGGCAAGTTCTATCTGAGCATCAGTAGCCCGGTCAGGACAGCTTGATCAAGTACACACTACTATCAAGAGTCAAAGGGCTGCGAACTCATAAACACAAGCAAGGGGACAACAGAGCAGGTGGCCAGAGCCCACCAGCTCCTGCGGAGCCCAAGAACCCCAGGTAGCAGCTTATTAGGGAGCAAACTGGCAGAAGACTAACCAAGGAGGGTCAGTAAACTGGTGGGTCTAGACTTTTTTGGTTTAAATCATCCAGTAAATAAAAGCAAAAAGTTCAAAGCCTCATTCCATGCACTGCATTATATTTGAAAGTTAATAGAGCCTGTAAGTTTTGGCAAAAGACCAAATAAAATGAGTTGGTATGAAAAAACTTCACCCTGTTGGGTCTGGCTGGTCATTACATCCTATAACCAGGGCCCTAGTTTCCTGGGCCCTCGTCCTGTACAGACACCCCAGCAGGGGCTTTGAGGAAGAGTTGGGGAGGGCAGGGAGAAATGGATATTCTCACTTCAAATAGAATAGCTCTGCTTTTCTGTTTATAAAATAAACTATTTTAATATGTACATTTATAAAAATTAACATTAGAATTATATATAAGACTTCATTTAATATAAAAGTTTCATTGCTAAATTATTTTTGGAAGGTCTTTATCCTAAACAATGTTCATTTTATTGAGCTGTTTATGAGGCAACATTCATTTGTAACTGACAAGATGAAAGGTAAAATATATTTTCCATCACCTTGAGAAAGATGCCGTTCTCTGAGCCTGAATCTTTTTCTGCCTACAAGTCAGAGTAAGCTGCCTCTTCACCAAGGCACTCTCTTGAATTGTTGCTGACCATGTAAGTGTGTCCAGAAAACCTTCTGTGCAGGTAAACTAGAGGACAATAATTGAAACTGATAAAAATTCATTTCACAAAAGTATTTTACAAAAATTTCATCTGTACATGTTTGTGTTCGTATGAAAAATATCTGAAAGGACAAACTCTGGGAAGGGGGATTTGCCGAGGGAGGAATTTTCACCTCTTTCTTTTATTTGTGGTACTGTTTAAGTCTTATCATTTTTATAATTTAAAAAATGTAAACATGGAGCCAGGGATGGTGGCACGTGCCTATAGTCCCAGCTATTTGGGAGGCTGAGGTGGGAGCGTCCCTGGAACCTAGGAGTTCGAGACCAGCCTGGGCAACATAGTGAGAGACTCCATCTGAAAAAAAAAATGCAAATATGTAAAGAGAGAAAATGCAGTTTCTCAAAATGAGGTCTGGAAACGACTCAGATCTAGAAAATTCTCTGGAAAAAAGAAAAAAGGATCTGAGGTCATCCAGGTTTGGCAAGCACTGCACACTCACCTGAGAGAGCACAACATCCTTCAGCATTGAGAAGGCTCCGCAAAGTCCTGCCAGGAGCAACGGAGGAACCCAGATCGCCATGGCCGGACAGCAACAGTGCCCTCTGTTATGGTGTGGAGTGCGAGAAAAGACCACCTAAAGACCAAAACTGAGCCAAATTATGAGTCTTTAATAGCTGGGCCCAGTGACCACCCTCCGCACTGCTGTAGGCAGTTACAGAGAGTGGTCGCTGGGCCCAGCTACTAAAGACTCATAACTTGGCTCAGTTTGGGTCTTTAGGTGGTCTTTTCTCGCACTCCGCACCATAACATAAGCCCCAGCGAGATAGCAGGTTATGTTCCACGGCCCTTAACACCCTCCACTCTACCGTGCCCAGCGCGCTGGACCTACACCACACACAGGAGTCGTGAGCTGGGACCGGAGCACGTCAGTGCATTAACTGCCTCTCCCTGAGCTTTAGACATCCAAAGAGGGCAAAGTTTCTTTCTGAGCTTTGGGACATTGCGGGTTTCCTTGTCGGAGTACTGCTGTCACTTGGTGATTTGTTAGCAACACTCTTCTGAAACAGCGTGGTCCAATGGCCCACCCGGCCCATGGCTAACAAGTCAGTCTGTTTTCTGAACAGAAGCTGAAACCTGGAAAAGTAATTGTGTTTGGGGTATAGACATGTCTAGTAAAAGAACTGCATGTATATATATTAACTACCTGATGCAAAAAATGCAAGGAATTAAAGAAATTCAAGAGATACTCAGAGTGGGGGGTTACAAACTCAAGTGGAGCTAGAAGGAAAATGGAAAGCAAATGGAAAACTGGCTTCACCTGCCAATTTTTCAGGAATCTGGCTAAGAAGTTAGCTGCTGAGCAACAGCAGAAGAGAAGACTGGAGAGAACGGGGCAGCGGTGCGACGCTGAGCCCAGTAGAAGGAACACGTAAGAGGAGCAAGAGGGCACATGCCTTAGAGGTGCAGGAAGACAAGGGGACTGGGCTGGGTGGGTGGTGCAACAGCAGCGATGAACTTCCTGAAACAGGCTGAGGGCTGGGGCCATCTGTAAAGGAAGTCAGTCTTAGTTTGGTTGGAAACCACGGACAGGTAGACCGAGTACAGCAGACAGGGCTCTGCTGACTCAGGGTGGGACATTAATCAGGGAAGAAGGCAATGAGGGGAAAGAAGAGGAGAAAAAGAGAGGGTCCATCTCTCCAAAACCTGACGGTGCTGCTAGCTCTCCAGCGTGTGAGCAGCACGGCTGGGCAGTTAGCACTGGGGGACACCTGCAACAGGAATTTGGTGGAAGGTGTAGGCTGCAGGTTTTGGGTCACAGAGAGGGCATGGCTGGCGACACAGGGTAGAATCCAGGGTGATGCAAGGGCTGGAGGTCCAGACAAGACACTCGGCACTGGGAGGAGGACAGAGGAAAAGCCGACCACCATGGCTGAGAGAGGTCTCAGCCTCGGCGGAAGTCAGAGCAGCTTTGCTGGGGGTGAAGGGTACACAAGACACGCTGACACTTGTCCAGCTGCAGAGGCTGGAAGTCAACACATCCCCAGCGGTCAAGCAGGCTTTACAAATGCTCAGGCCAGTCCGAGATTTGCTGCAACAAACACCAAATGAAGAACTACATGGACAATTTTATTGCATCCCAGTTTTCAAAAAGGCTCAGATCATTCTGAAAGTACCTCTCATGCATTAGGCAAGGGTTTAGGTTATGATTCAGGAGACAAGCTTTTTCAGGAGTACTAGATTGTTAGTGAAAAAAGAGATCCATTTAAAGTTTAGATGACTGTATTTCCTAAAAGGTTCATAGCTTCCCTCATTACCTTGAGATCCTTCCTAGCTTAAAGAGCTACATTTTTATACCCTAAGTCCTTGCAACGGCATTCCTTAGTAAATGATCATTCATCCACTAAGAATCCAGTGAGACAGTTGAAGTAGAATAGTTTGGATTTTTTTAAAAATAGCATTTTAGCCTTGCAATTTTTCTTCATAATAAGGAGCTGTTAGGTATGGAGTTTCTCCTCCTTTTTTTTTTAACAAGAAATTACATGCAAGCCAAATAAGACAAAATGCAAATATGGAGGTTCTTGTGGTAATAGTAATCAGCCCACAGTGCATAAATCCCTTGTCATTGTAACCTGGCTGTGCTGGGGAGTAAATCTCTTATTTATGTTTTTCATAACCATAATATTTAACAGTGTCATTTTCATGAGTACATGTGCCAGGACTTAAGAATGTACAACATTCTGAATTTATAAAAACAAATGAATTATATTTACATTATAGAAAGATTTACTGCAGGGTTCTTCTAACCAATACGCTCCCCTACTGCGCTGAAGACATAAAGTAGTCTACGAGATGTAGGAGTCCAACTTTTTGATCAAGAACACATCTACCGCACCAAGCAATGTACACAGCAATAGCAAATTACACTCAGCTCTCAGGACCAAATGCTGTAACCTCTGTATATTCTCCTTGGTCACTGACCCTCCTTTCTCCAAGCTGACAGTGGGCAAGTATCTCACCATCTGTAAAGCACTGAGACAAGCGCTCACTATGCCATGTACAGGGTGTACGAGCAACGTGATTAACAGTGTGGCAGACGAAGGCAGGCCTGGGGGTGTGGGGAAAGCCTGGCAATGCCACCACCTACCACTTGAGCCCTACTAAGGTTCAGAAGCTAAGATAAGTATCTTAAATCATTATCTCATTCAATCCTCAAAACACAACCTTTCAGTAGGTATCTTCTCCATCCTATAGACATGAATTAAGAGCCAGAGAATGCATACCGTTCCTGGACTTGGGAATAAAAAGATGCAAGTTCAAATATTTGTTCTTCTTATTGGTGTCCTTGGCACATCCATGAATTCTCTGAGCCTCAGTCTTCTCAACCACAAAATGGGGAATCACCGTCTCTTCACAGTATTTGTGAGGATTAAAGAACTCTGTGAGTAAGAAAGGGCTATACTAGTGTACATTATTTTAAAACAATATTAGTTAAGTGTTCCCATGGATAATTAAAACTTCTGCTGGAAATATGGAATTAGGGAATTTTTACCACACATTCCCGATGGTCTCATACCACACATGGGGCTTTGGAAACAGAAATGAAGTTTTTAGATTTAATGGGAAGGATTCTTAGGGAAAGGTGGCATGACAACCATGCTCAAGCCCTGAGAAGGGGTCTGTGTTCACGCTGAGCAACGAGAAATGGGACAAAGGCCCTAGAGGACCAAACTTTGGACAATTTTCTATTCCTGAGTTTGAGAGAAAACCATACGTATAGGAATTCTGAAATCTCTACTCCCATATTTATTTGACTCATTCTCTCAAAAATCACTATTCTAAAGCAAATGCAAATATTGAGGGGTTCAATGTGCAGCTTTGGGGCTATGTCAAAATAATAATAAATCTTACCAACATCTGTCTAGAATATTATTTATAATTACAAAGCAAAACCCATAATGTGCCTATAAGACCACAGTTTCCCCTTTCTAATTAATGCATTTAAAAAACTGTTAGTGTTATGAATTTTGTTTAAATGTCTTAAGGCTTCAACTCATCATTTAATAAATAGTTTTTGAGTACCTATTAAGTGGCAAGTACTTCCAGGCCTAGGAACACAAATACAAACAAAACAAAAATATTTTAACTGAGTAGACTCACAGAACAAATTTATTACAGAATTTGATTACAGAAGGTAATCAGTACAATGAGAGAGGTATATACAAGTTTATAAACTATTACCACTACTACTGAATTATAGAAAACATTCCCATGTTATTCTGTCTTTTCCCGGTAACTAGACCTGACATTCCTCTACTCCATCATAATCTCACCACTTTCTTGTTAAAGTTACTCATTTCTTAATTCTGCTCGTAAGGAATTTTCTAAAATGTGAATATTAAAATTAGGAATTATTGCAAACCTATGCGTGAAAGAGTTGTTCTAACAGAAATTGAAGCACAAATTTCTAAATAACTCATGTCAAAAAAAATCAATGGAAATTAGAAGATTTTTAAGTTGTATAATGATAAATGTACTACAAATCAAATCTCATGGGACACATCTTGAGACATGGCAGAGGAGCATTATGATAGGGTCTTCTCACATCCCCACAGAGCACGAGGCTACTAAACCACGAAAATTTGTCAAGGTTCTTTGGAGCAGTGTCTTCTGCCATAATCTAGGCAGGGTGATCCTTTCTCCAATCTCTCTCTCTCTGTCTCTATCTCTCCTGGTCCTTATCCTCCTCAGCAGGACCTGGGTGGGGTTATAAGGATGTTTGCTTTATAATAATTCACTAATCTATTAGAAACAAAAAAATTTAAGGGATACAACTAAAGTAATACTTAATGGAAAATGTCTACATTTTTAAAAAGGAAACTATAATTTAATAAGCTAAACAGTCAACTTATGCAGTTAAAAAAAAAAAAAAAGAACCCAAAGAAAACAAAAGACATATTTTGGAAAGATAAAGCCAAGTCTGATTTAAAAAAATGCTGTTACTGCCAAATTAGAGGATGAGTGACTGTAAAAGCTTGAGGAATAGAGTAAAAGAAACCTTTTCTGGACTCATACTGCTTCCCAAATGCCTACACATTCCTGTTCATTTGGCTCACACTGTCTATTCCTCCTGCCTGGAACCACCGTGCACAGTGGGCAAGGAGACCCTGTCTAACAGTTTCTGAAGCTCCAGAAAGGTCCCCAGCTTTCCTCTTTCCTCCCCAAAATGACTACACCCCACCTTTGTGCTCCCTCATATACCACAGAAGCTCCTATTCAAGCATTTTATCATCATTCATTTTCCATTATCTACCTATCTCTGCTGACCTGTAACCTCGTGAGATCAACAGACACTGGTTGAATGAATTTGACTGATTAAAATAACAATCTGAAAAAGAATGGGATTGATGGAAATGTGGTGACATGAAAGGTATCCAAGATACACTATTAAGCAAGAATAAGTTTGTGTGTGTGCGCACATGTGTGTCTGGAATAGCACACACACCAGTGGATACCTCCAGGGACAGGACAGGGGGTTGCAAAAGAAGAGGACTTAACTCTCTCCTTTACCTCCTTCGTAGGACGTTAAAATTTTAATATGGCATTCATTACATTTAATTTTTTTAATGCTTCAACTACGAATTTTTTAAAAATCATTTTGTCAGTGATCATTTTTTTCTAGGAAAAAACTCATGTATCAATTTTAAACCCGAGTATAATAGGTTTCTCTGGTGTCCACAGAATCAAAGCCATTTCCAAATGCTTCTACAACAACTAAGAGCACAGTCATAGAATCAGCATATATTCAAAGTGGAAGTCATATCAGTCTTTTATTGAAATATCACAATGTTATTCACAGCACTCCTAGGAAATGAATAACAACCATTTCTATGTTACAAATTCCTCCATTTTGCATAAAAATGGCCAGTTTTAGGGAGGCAGTATAATAGAATGTTCAATTGACATGCTTTGAAATCTGACCGAGTTGGAACCCAGGCTCTGTCATTTGTTGGGTGATGAAATTCAACCTGTCTAGGCCTCAGTTTCCTGGAGTGATGAGAGTGAGGCTGCCTGGAACACAAGCTTGCTTTATGTGCTTACATGGACAAATATGTTTCACTTAAGTGACAATCGCTTACAATCTCAAGCAAGGGATAGTACTGCTTAGGACCAGGCTAAAGTAGGTGACAGCCACCTGAAGCAAACCATGAGAATTATAGGCACTGTGATCTGGCAGGTCCATGGATAAGTCAAATCTTTAGTAACAGAATCTTTACCAATGCCATTGAGATACACAGAGAAAACAGAAAATCTGTATGCCATTAGTGTCACTTATAGCCAGCTGAGGGTGGGGACAGTACCTTAGGGAGAGAGAAGCCACTCCTCCTACAACCATGGTGCAAACTACACTTGACATATGCAGTGTCTCAGGTACTGAGACCTGATTGGGGACCAGCCAGCGAGGGTCCTGCTACCTGGGGCTTTGGGAAGAGCCATGACAGTGCTGGCTGCCTACTCCACCTGTCCCAAATCCCAGATCATGGAGTCTAGCTCGAGTCATGGGCACACATGTCCACGTACAGATTTGAATCCACTGATTAGATTTATTGATTTAATAACTTTTGTTTTGCCTTTAAAAACATATAGCAACCATCTACTCAATAGAACTTATACTCATTTTTCTTTCACAATCATCAGATAAGGTGTCCTTTTAAAATGTATTTAAGTGTAAAAAGTGACTGACAATTGAGAGGCACTGCCTCAAGCCAACAACTGCAGATTCTGTTCCTGACACTAGCACAGGAGATGTGCTCTAGATGGACACAGCTGACACCACCTTCAACTATGCCATCCACGAGGAGTGGCCCGGGCTGTGTATGACTTCCGGGGAAACATTACAATTCCGTTTCTTCCATCTTTTCTAAATGAACTTTTCATTACTTGTGCCATATTTAAAACCACAGAAAATATCTCATCATCTCAGCTGGGGTAAAATCTCTGAATAGAATGTGCTAAGTTTTTAATAAAACAAGAACTAAAGTTAAATGTGTATACTCTCCTGTCATTGTCCCCCCCATTCTTATTTTGAAAATGTTCCAAGCTCCAGAAAAGTTATGAGAATACAAAGTCGTGGAGAAGTCAGAAGCCTCAAATGTGGCTGGTAGACTGTGAAGGGGTACAGGCACCATGGAAAACAGTTTGGCAGTTCCTCCAAAAGTTAAACATAAAGTTACCCAGCAAAATCCACTCCTTGGTATACATACCAAAGAGAAATTAAAATACGTGCTCACATAAAAACTTGTACTAGAATGTTCATATTAGCATTATTCTTAATAGCTAAAAGGTAGAAATAACCAAAATGTCCATCAACAGATGAAAGGTTAAACAAAATGTGTTCTATCCATTCAATAGAATATGAGGAAGGCCGGGTGCGGTGGCTCACGCCTGTAATCCTGGCACTCTGGGAGGCCGAGGCGGGCGGATTGCTCAAGGTCAGAAGTTCGAGACCAACCTGAGCAAGAGCGAGACCCCGTCTCTACTAATAATAGAAATTAATTGGCCAACTAAAT
>CAUYRT010078074.1:0-13771 GCA_963574885.1 Lepilemur ruficaudatus | reverse complement strand
TTTTTTTGAGACAGAGTCTCACTCTGTTGCCTGGGCTAGAGTGAGTGCTGTGGTGTCAGCCTAGCTCACAGCAACCTCAAACTCCTGGGCTCAAGCAATGCTTCTGCCTTAGCCTCCCAAGTAGCTGGGACTGCAGGCATGTGCCACCATGCCTGGCTAAGTTTTTCTATATATTTTTAGTTGGCCAATTAATTTCTTTCTATTTTTAGTAGAGACGGGGTCTCGCTCTTGCTCAGGCTGGTTTTGAACTTCTGACTTTGAGCGATCCACCCACGTTGGCCTCCCAGAGTGCTAGGATTACAGGCATGAGCCACCACGCCTGGCCTGGACCTATTCAATGTATTTTATAAATATTTTCTTTAATTGACTTAAGAATCTTATAAGGCAAGTATTAAATGCATTCCATTTTATAGCTAAAAAAATTAAAGCCGCCAGAAGTTCATGAACATATCTCAGAACAAACATCTAGTAAATTGCTGAGCCAAGTTTCAAATTTGACTCCTAAATCCATGCTTTTCTCCATAATATTAGATAATTGGTTGTGTTTGGTTGACTGCTATGTTACATAAATTATGAGTTTGCATTATGATTTCTTTGGTGATAAAGTTAAATATTTTAAATCATTAACTCAATTTATCTTTAATTTTAGAAAAATATACACTCTTTGAAAATGAGCATAGAAAATCATAGCCAAGAGAATTCTAAATACAGTGCTATAATTTTGCTTTTTGTACTTATCAGACTTGAAGGTGCTTTTTGTACTTATCAGACATGGGAAGGTGACTCCCATGATTTCTGTCTCCTGGAATTCATGCCTTTGTGTACCACCTCCTGTTGAGTTGGGTGAGAGCTATGGTTCTAATCAATGGCATGCAATAATTATGTTTGGATGATTACGTAAGATTTTAGTTTCTATATTGCCGGAGTTTCTCTCTATTGCTGGCTTTGAAGAAGCAGGTTTTCATGAATTTTACACCTTCAAGGAAATGAATTCTGCCATAATCTGAGGGAGTTTGGAAGTAGATTCTTCCCCAGTAAAGTCTCTGATGAGATTCTAGCCCTGGTGAGCACCTTAATTGCAGCCTTGTGAACCTTTAGCAGGGGACCTATTTAAACCATGCCTGATCTCTGGACTGACAGAAACAGAGATAATAAATGTGTATTGTTTTAATTCATTAAGTTCATGGTAATACGTTTTGTAACAATAGCGAACTAATATGGTTTTGGTTTGTTTTTATCCTTGGAGTCTAATGATTGATTATCTAACCAGATACTGAGATTTTCTGCTTTGGTCATACATAAACTGAGATAGCAAATTTTTTCCTAAGTCCTAAAACCATTATCTGAATAAATATGTCTGTCTTTTATTTGGCTGCCACTAGATAAAATTAGGAATTAATTTTTCTGTCTTTTTCCCCTTTTAGCTGCTATAAACCCTTTATTAATTGAACAGGCTGATTGTAACTATATGCCTCACTGAGCCTATTTTCTTTATTTTATGTTTCTCTGAAGTGTTTTTTTAAACATGGTTTTTCAATATCTAGTAGATGTGTTCATAATATTTTTTCCTTGTTACTTAAACTTACAAATTTTCCTCGAGTTCATTAAACTAAAGCTCTAGTTTTATGGCACTTAAGTTTATGATTAACTTTTCAGATGACTGAGAGAGAAGAGGCTACCACCGATGAAGCCAACCTTTCTCATGTCCCCAACCATTTCTCCAAAATTTCCCCAGTGTGATATGATATTTAATATCTCAATAAAGTAGTCATGGTTCTCTAGAAAAAGAGAAATTTTAGAAATTTAAGAAAAAAGTTTAAGAAAAATTTAAGAAAATTAAAGGTTAATATTTTTAATAAACAAAGAAATTCTATAAATTTACTGTTAAAGATGCAAACATTTCAATACAAACATGAAAACAGATCTAAATAGATACTTAATGTATGTGAGCAATAAATACATGAAAAAATAGTCCACCTTGGTAGTACTCAGGAAAATGCAAATTAAAACAATGAGATATCATTATTTTATCTATAAGATTGGAAAACTATTAAAATATTTGGAAACAAATACTGACAGAAATAGGAAAAACTGATTTTTTTAATGCTAACCGGAATGTCAATTGCCATTACCTTTTTGGAAGACAATCTGTATTTTAGTAAAATTTAATTTTATTAAAATTAAAATTTCATATTCCTCGGTCTAAATTTGAGGAATTGCATCTGTAAGAATACATACCAATAGCCGTGTTTGCCTTTTTCCTGATTCTTGCTGATTCATTCCAGCTAAAAATTGAAATGGTATTGAGATGTCAATAGTGATTATGTATTGGTAGTATGAGAGAAGGATTGAGTCTAGGAATAGAGATGGGGATTCCAGGCCAGGAATTATTTGGCCCTAAAATTTTACAGAGGTTAGTATGACATCTCTTTCAAGTCACACACATAGCTGTTTTGTTGGTTGGTTTTGTTTGCTGAGGATTGAGATGGATTGTAGTTACATCTCTCTGTTGTACCTAGAACTACCACAGTCCTAATATCTTGAAGACTTGTTGTCTAGTCTGGGTCACCAATCCCAGAGACTCCCTTTGTCCGTCATCTGCTTTACATTTTCATTCTTACGAAAGAGATATTATAGGCCAGAATCTCTGATCATGATTCAAGTAAAACCAGAAACTAACTTTGAGATAATGAATAAAACATATTTCTTTAAGAAAAATCTTCTTGAAACAAGGATGCCCTTTAATCATTTTTTCTATTCAATATTGTCTTGGAGGTCCTAGGTAGTTAAATGAGGCATGACAAAAGAGTAGAAGGTTGATAATTTGGAGAAAATGAAATAAAATTATCATTATCTTCATGTAACATTATGTAAAAATTTCAAAAGACTCTACCATAGAACTATGGAAATTGTTAAGGTAGTATCAAGTTGCTGGGTACAAAGACATATTAAAATCTATTGTATGCATATATACCAACAATAAATATAGAAAGTGAGAAAATAAAGTATCATTTGCCATAGAATCAAAATATATAAAATACCTAATAATAAATCTAATTAAACATGTACAAGACTACTAACCTGAAAAATACAAAACATTTTTGAGGAATAAACTAGAAAAGTATTGGCATAGAGTTTCATTAAAAAGTTTCTTTAATGGAACACAAAATTACTAATCATGGAGGGCAGAAGGAAAAATTGAACTACATAAAAATAAAAAACTTATGCTTATTGAAAGATACCATTTAGTGAGCAAAAAGTCAGGCCAGAGAGTAAAAGAATCTATTTACGATACATATTGCATACACCTGGATTACATATATAAAATGAAGAAAGTTTTAGGTCCAGTGAGGAGAATGAGAATTACTCCTACAAGTCATTGAAACAGAAAAGATCACTTAATAGAAAAAGATTTTAATAGTCTGTGAGATAATACGGGAAGTATGCAGGAAGCATATCTGCTGTACTCCAAGGTATGACGGTTGTCTTAAGGAAATCCCTCCTATGACCGGATTATGAACTAAATTAGCTGCTTTTTTTCATGGAACACCATTTTCATTTGAAAAATGACTAACCACAGTTACTCCAATTTGGATATTTGTCATAAATTTTCTTGACACAAAGGGGTTTTTTGGTTTGTGTTTGTTCGTTTGTTTTTGTCAATCATAGCAGGTAAGCTTTTAGGGAAAAGTCAGAATTTTAGAAAATTTATATTTGCCACTGTAAGCTTAAAATCTTGCCAGATTTAGCTTTTGATGAGATTGGTAATGATATTAAGAAATGTGGATTTTTTATATTTTATAATATATTTGTCAAAATTTGGAAGATCTGTACAACTCAGTGAAATAATATGTTACGAATGACCAATGTTTGAGGTAACAAAATCTTGCAGAGCTAAAAATCCATTAAAATTAAACATATATCAAGGGATTTTAATGTAACACAGTACAAAAACTGCAATAATATGGTTTTAGATTACACATTGCAATTAAGTTTAAGAAACTACCACTTGTTGAGTCTGGGAGTATTATTAGAAAAGAATACTCACAATGATCTCAAAAGACTTCTTCATTTTCTAACAGTATATCTATGTGAGAACAGATTGTCATCTTACGCTTCAACCAAAACAATACATTGCAACTAACTGAATACGGAAGAAATAAGAATCCATCTATCCTCTATTAAGCCAGACATTAAAGAAATTTGAAAGAAAAAAAACTACCATGTCTTATTAGTTCCTTTTTGTGTTAGAAGATACATATTTTTAAATTAATGTTAATATTTAATGGAATTATTATTGATATTTTAAATAAATTAATAAACATTAAACATTTCTTAGTTTTAATTTTTAGTACAGTAAATGTTGACAGATATAACCCATATAAACAAAAGCTCCTTGAAGTCCTCTTTGACTTTTTTCAAATTTTTTATTTTTAATTATTATGGGTATGCAATAGTTATATATCTTTACAGGGTACATGTGATGTTTTGTTACAGGCATACAATGTGAATTAATCAAGTCAGGATAATCGAGATATCCATCACCTCAGGCACTTACCATTTCTTTGTGCAAGGAACATTCCAATTCCACTCTTTTAGTTATTTTAAAATATACCCTAACTTATTGTTGATTATAGTAACTGTGTTGTGCTGTCAAATATTGTTCATCTTACTATCTAACTATATTTTTGCACCCATCAACCATCCCCACGTTATCCACTCTGCCCTAGTACCCTTCCCAGACACCGATAACCATCATTTTACTCTCTATCTCCATGAGGTCAACTGTTTTTAATATTTAACTCCCCATATGAGTGAGAACATGGAAGATTTGTTATTCTGTCCTTGGGTTATTTCACTTAACATGATGTTCTCCAGTTCCATCCATGTTGTAGCAAAATGCAGGATTTCATTATTTCTCATGGCTGTATAATATTCCATTGTGTATATGTACCACAGTTTCTTTATCCATTCATCCATTGATAGACACTTAGGTTGATTCCAAATCTTGGCTACTGTGACTAGTGTAGCAATAAACATTGGAGTGCACATGTCTTTTCAACATACTGAATTCCCTTCTTTTGGATATATACCTAGCAGTAGGATTGCTAGGATATATACCTAGCAGTAGGATTGTATTAGTTCTATTTGTATTTTTATTTTTTTGAGGAATGTTCATACTGTTCTCCACAGTGGTTGCACTAATTTCATTCCCATCGACAGTGACTTTTAAAAGTTCTGGAAACCAAAATGTTTGAGAACCTTTGTTGTAGAACTGTGAAATTAAGAGAGAGACTCTGAGAGGTATGCCATGAGGTCAGAGGCAGTAGAGACCAAAGAGAAAACCAAAATTCTGAGATTGGCGAAGCACCAGGGTGTTGGTTCTCCTCTAGATCTGGTTTGTTATTTGACTGACATTACAGATTTCAATGACTCCTGACCATTCACCACTGAGATGCTTTCCTATGTTTTGCCAGTGCTAATAAATGAAAAAAATAGTAATGGTTATGTATTTAAAGCAATCAACAGGTGCCAGAAACATTGAATCATGTTGTTTCCCTGTTGAATCCCTTCTATTCGCTCCCTGGTTACTGTTTCAAATCAGAACTCCCTGCCATGGCACAAGGACTGCCTCGTGAATCGGTCTCCTGTTATCTGTTCAGTCTCATCTTCTTCCACTGCCCCATCACATATTGTTTTTCACCTATTTATTTCTGTTGCTCAAATATTTTTCACTTTATCCCATGCCTTTTCATATGGAAAGGCATTTCCTTCTTCTTGGAATTTTTTTCATTGTCATCTTTGAATGAAACATCTGTTCTTCATCCAAACTTATCTAAAGCATCTCTTCTTTATGAAGATGCCTTAGGTGGAGTTTGACTCTCTGTTCTGTGTTATTTTTGCACATCATATATCCTCCCAAATAGCATCTACCTCAGTAAATCTCATTTATCTTTATCCCTAGGCTATAAAGTCTTGCACACAGGGGTAGTTATTTTTATGTTTGTATCTCTAACATCTAGTATTTTTCTTGGCACATATCACAAATAAACATAAATGTATAAACAAATTGAGAGATAACAGGAAAAATATGATAATATTAAGCTTTGGGATTCATTATTACCCAGAAGAGTCTATGAAGGGAAGAGGTAGGAGGAGTAGCAATAGGAATCATAAATCAAATTTTATCACATTTTGCCACTTACTCAACATTTAGCGGAATCAGTAACAACGAAATACTTGATTTCATAGAGTTCCTTCCTGCTGTCAAGTTAAGATTACAAAGCAAATTGAAGAAAGGAGGGAAAATTGCCATACTGTTAACAAAACTGTTCCTTCTGAATTACAAGGTCAGATAAATCTATAAAAAGCAATAAGTAGGTCATGAAAGTCTCCTCTCTAGAATATAAATATATTTGGAAACTTTTTTCTGGAGAATTTTAGCTGTAAGTATTCATATCCCCCTCTTGATCTGATCTTTTTCTCCTGTTCTAGGCCTCTGTGCCACTTTTATTTTATTCCAATTTGAGTCTCTACTCTTCTTTGTCATCTCCCCAGCACCTTTCTGTTTAACACTCTTGGAAATCTCAAGACCCCACTGTTTCAGATGTGATTGATATGAAATGAATCACTATTATCTCTTACATAGAACATTGCAATAACTTTCTAAATAGTCTCCCTTCCTTTTTCTCCCTTCCTTTCCAGAGAGAATTGTATTATTATTCAAAATATTTGCATGCTTTTCTTAGGGCTTCCCTTTTCCCTGTGGGAAAATTGTACATCTCTGGTCTTTTGATGTCAACCTTGACTCCATGATTTGTTCTGGTCTTCAATGAAATGTGATTACAAGTAACCCAGGCACCTTTGAGCAGAAGGTTTAAGAGCCTGCACCTGGTCTACTCCGTCCTTTTTTTTTTTTTAATTTGCCATGAGACTGGCGTGGTTCCAGATAGCAACTGTCTGGCAGCCTGGGTTCCAGAGAGAAGGTAACATGGGGTATAGCCAGAGCTAAGCCACCATGGTTATGTAATGCAAGAAAAAATTCTTTTTCTTTGCATTTTATTTCTCTGAAATTTTAGTGTTGTGTGCTACTGCAGTATAATTCAGTCTGTACTGATACATTATCTCCCCACTCGCAGTGTTTTTGTAGCACAGTAGCAAGAGTAAGCCTTTTACAATTGTAAATCAGATCCTGTAATTTATCTTATTTGGACTCCGAAATGCTCCCCTATTCTACAAGAGTAAAAGACAAAGTCTTGCAATGAGTAACAAGACTCTGCCTGATGTGCTGCCTCACTCCTATTGTAGCCCTCTGAGCTCAAATCACTGAGTATCAAGCACTGGGTCCTGCTTGCTCTTCCTTGAATATGCTCCTACCTGAGGTACTTTGCATCGACTGTTCCCTCTTTCCTCTGGCAACTCCCTCACCTGCTTCAAGTCTTTACTCAGATGTTACTTTCTTGATAACCCTATTTAAAATTGCAACCCATTAACCAACCCCTCCCCCACTGCCTGCACATTTTAAATCCCCCTTTGGCCTAATTTACATATTTTCTTCATTTCTTCTCTCAACTTTGAACAAATTATGCAATATATATATAACTATTTACATTTAGTATTTATTGTCTGTTACTACTCAATAGAGAGCTTTGTGAAGTCAGGGGTCTTTGTTTTATTCACATAATAGTGAATTAGAACAGTGGCTGATACATAGTAGGCACTATTTGGTAATAAGCATTGGACCACGAAACCCCCAAAATTCTATCATTCATGACTTTTTTTTCCCCTAAGAGACAGGATCTTGCTCTGTCACACAGGTTGGAGTGTAGTGGTGTGATCATAGCTCACTGCAGCCTTGAATCCTGAGCTCAAGCCATCCTCCATCCAGCCTCAGCCTCCCGAGTAGCTGGGACTACAGGCCTGAGCCACTGCACTTGGCTCATTCCTGTCTTTTTTTCTATTTACATCAGCTGACCTGTGAAGTCCTAGGCTATGTATCTTTAGGAAAATAAGTATGCTGCACAGGAGACTGGACATAAGGCCAGAATACATAGCACATATGTGGTATTTAGTGGTCTGAAGGCTGCTGTCTCCATAAGAGCCCTAGAAAAATACAGGGAAGTAAAATTTGCATTTAGCTTTTCATCTGTTTTTCTGGATTATTTTTATTTTTACTTGAATAAAGAAGGGAAGAATTAGAATTATTCAGCTAACCAAATATAGACATCCTATTTGATTTATTTTACACATGACAAAGGAACCAAAATATTAAGTAACTTTTCTGTTGTCCTCCTTCCTGTCACACTAACTGAAGAGTCAACAAAATGAGTCAGGGAGAATGAGTAGAAGAACAAAGTGGGAAACAGCGAAAAACCCAATCCTGGCCTCTCCTGTACTAATGATTCCCCAGCCTAAGGCACAGAGAGCAACAAAGCTTAGAAGGAGATGAAAAACGAAAGCCTTTATATTAGATCACATTGGATATTTTACGACCAGAAAAAATAGTTTGGTGGAGTTAGTTTAAAGGGTGGTGATGAGAAAGGATCAAGTTGTTGTACTTGTACCCTATTGGTTCCAACTCAATCTATAATATGGTTATGTTATTATTTTTTAAAATTATTTTTATATTTTTCCCAATTCTGTTTAAGGCTGACTTCCTAACTGGTCTTTGGAAGTTCATAGATCAATGAGCCTTGCTTTTATAGGCCCTAATTTAATTCCAATATATTCCTTTCTAATGAATACCTTGTATAATCATAGGCATGTATTTTCTTAATTTTGTTTGGTATTTGATAATCCTACATGAGACATTAGAAAATAACTTATTAATTTTTTATCAAAGTTTAATTTCTTTTGTTTGTTACCTTTGGGGAGTAATTTCTCATGCAGGTTATTTAAAATCCTAGAGCAGGTCAAATGTTAGGTTTTCCCTCTGTTAAAAACAAACTTTAGACAAATTATATTTGACAGTTTAATCAGCAAAGAACAATTCGCGAATCAGGTAACCCCCGAAGCAGAATAGGTTCAGAGCGACTCTGGGGCTGCCACAGAGTTGGGTGACAGTTATGGAAAGAAAAAGGGAAGTGAGGTACAGAAACAATTGGATTGGTTACAACTAGGCCTTTGTCTTATTTGAACTTGGTTGGAACTGATGGCTGCCTGTGATTGGCTGAAACTCTGTGACTGGTACCAAGAGTAGGTTACCATATGTTTATATATCCAATTGGGTTACAGGTCACTATATACAGAGAAACCTTCAGGCCAAACTTAAAATATGTAAGGAGGCAGCTTTAGGCTAAACGTATTTTAACATTTCAGATTTATGTATTCTGCAATATCATTTGCCACATAGGGCCCTATGCATTTAAGAGATCATTTTTGATGATTAAGAAAATGCCTCTGAAAAAACAAACTAATGTTTAGAAAGATGAGTGTGAATTATAAAAGCAATTATGAAAGCTTCTAACTGAATGTAGACAGAATGTGTTTGTTAGCTAGTTTCACCCAGGGTTTTTCTGCAATGGCACTTCCAGGAGCCAGGAAAACCAGTTACAGGCGATACAAAAATTCAGAAAGCTAGTATTTGTGTTCAAGAGTAGCTGAGAACTTAGCTCTCCCAGCCATTCTTTAACAAAGAATCAGGGACACTTCAAGTTTAAATCAATTTTTATTTGTTAAATAAAATAGGGATGTTCTTCATGTGGTTAATGATAACCTTTTATATTTTCAAGTATTTTATAATGCAAAGAACAGTTTTACATCCATTGCTGTGATTTGTTTTACAACAAACAGAAAGAGAATGGTTGTTCTGAAATTTGCCTAAGGACTAGCATGAACTCAGGTCTTCTGCTTCTTGCTACATTTTACTGTTTTCTCACTATTGAAAAGCTAAGTGGTGATCCCCAGAGTCCTATATCTGGGAAAAGTGCACAAAATTTGGTTTTCTCAACCATGAAATTTGAATGTATCTAAAAAGATTAAAGTACACTTTATTTTGCTTTGGAAATTCTGCCATCTAATATCAGGTTGAGGGATAAAATCAATTAGAATATTTCAATTACCTTAGGCCCTTGACTGACACAACATGTTGAACTGTTATTTGATTTCTAAAATACCTTCAACACAAAGTCATCTGTTTGAATCTTTCCTTCCATAAAGTTATAATTTAGATGAAATTTGTCACTGACTTACTGAGTCTTCCCTTATGCATTTTTTATTCTAGTCAGATTAATACTTTTTGAATATTGCTATTTAATTCATTTGCTTTTTCTACATAAAAACTCTCATGTGGGATTTTATAAAAATATTAAAAATAATTTGTAAAAGTCTACGGAGATTTAGTGCATTAGCAGTCTCCATGATATTGGCAATTACTTTTAAGACAAAGAAATGTCAGGTATCAGCACATAATTTAAGAGAGATTTGAGGTAATTATAGAATTTTTCTAAATTCTCTGAATTTAGAATACTACAAAGTGAATGCTTATTATACTTAAAATTCCTAGCCTATGGACAGTATGCATTTGCTTTGTCCCTGTGGTTTGTTGGAAGAATCTGGAAATTCAGAAGCAATAAAGGAAAAGAAGCAAAAGATTAAAGATAAAAACAAAACACGTGTGTGCACACACACACACACACAGACCCCTTTATAATGTAAAACACCACATATGGTAAATTGTATAATGAACCCACATAATTTGTTCTTTCTTCCCTGTAAGATTATACATTCTTACTGATAGATTTTGCTTTCCCCTAGTAATCATGAGAAGCTAGAAATAACCTAAATATTAACATTGGTTGAAAAATTTTTGATAAATATTTGGTATGTAGTATTATACAGCTTTTTTTCCCCTAGCTTATAAACAACAGAAATTCATTTCTCATAGTTTTAGTGGCTGGGAAGTCCGAGATCAAGATGCTTGCAGATTTGGTGTCTAGTCAGGGCCTGTTTCCTGGTTCATAGGATGGTGCCTTCTCACTGTGTCCTCACATGGTGGAAGGGACAAGCTAGCTCTCTGGGGCCTCTTTAAAAATTGTTTTATTTAATAATTTTTGCATAGTAATTGTACATATTTATGCAGTACATGTGAAATTTTGATACATTCATACAATGTGTAATGATCAAATCAGAATAATTAGTATATCTGTTACCTAAAACATTTATCATTTCTCTGTTTTGGGAACATTCCAGATCTTTTCTAGCTATTCTGCAATATACAATAAATTATTATTATTTATAGTTGCTACAAGGTCAGCATTACCCTGACACCAAAACCAGTCCAGTACACAACTAAAAAGAAAATTATAAGCAATACTCCTGATGGTAGTTGCAAAAATCCTCAACAAAAGAAGTGAATTCAATAGCACATTAAAAAGATCATTCATCACAAAAGAATGGGATTCAAGACACACTTAAACAAACCTATTTAATAGCATTTTTCTTATCTGTAACTTTATTGAATTAGGCCACTAAAAGACTTTTAAAATCCTTTTATTTTTCTTCTAGCTCAAAGATTCATAGGATTTTTCAAGCAAGTGTAAGAAATAAGATAAACAAAAAGATATCTAAAGTGACACAAGTTAATAAGCCATAAGAACCTTCACTAATCCAGTATAGAAAATTAGTTCTTAAGAAGTATATTGGTAATCCACTTTTCAAACTTCTCCAGTTTGTTCAATAACAATATAAATTTGTATTGGTCCCAGAGTAAGTCACATCTCTGTACCGTGATTTCAGTGTTTAGCTTATAATTAAGCACTTGAAATGCTTGAGAATATAATTATTGGGACATCAACACATTGCATAATAATTTTTTCTCTTTCCCTCAGATAAATATTATGAATGTGTCAGCATGAGCCTCAGAGTTGCAGGATGCATTATGCATAGTGAATTGGTCAGCATTATCTTAACTCTGTTCTGCTTAGGAGACAAAGTTGAGATTATGCAAATTAAACCACTTTATCATTCTTTGATTTCTTTACTTGGTTCTATATGCTTAAGGATGCAGTTACTCTTGCAAAAGTAAAAATAAAGACAAATTTTGCTCTATGGACACTATAGGCATACATAAATACATAAAGGTAAATTCCATCTGTCCAAGAAAACGTGATATTTAAAGTGAAACTAATGTAAGCAATATGGCTGAGCATATAGCATTCTAATATTAGAGGCATCCTTAGAAGTGATTTAATTCAAGCCCCTTATTTTATAGATGATGCTGTTGACCAGGAAGTTTTCCCCAAAGTCACAAAACACTGGAAGTAGATCAGAACTCAGGCCCCCTGATGGTCCAAACCTACATGTACATTATCAATCCCTCTTTGAGAAAAAAATGCTTTTATCACCTTCCATAATATCTTTTAATCACAGAAAATATTTGTTATATAATCACATTTATACATCTTTCAAAAAATTATTCTAATACTCATCATCCCCTAGCCACAAAGAAAATAACTTTACATCTTTACCGGAGTTGTTTTTATTTGACTCATTTTCCACATGTAATTAGGGGCAATCATGAACTTACTGTTCATATAAGAATCTTCTACAACTTAAATTACATTAGGAGGTAAGAAAAGGTGGGAATTAATTACAAAAAAAAAATACCTCAGAAAAAAACCAAGTTTGTAGGGAATTCCTTTCCTTCCAAGTTGTATGTGCCTTCATATATTTTTTTTTTTTTATTTTAGGCATGTGCTATACAAAGTTTGTCTAGCATGAACAAGATAAAACATGACATGAATATTAACTAATCAGGAAATAATTTGGTAGCAAATGACAGAAAAACAGACTAAAATTAATTAAAACTATAAATCTCTTCACTCATATAACTTCAAAGTCTAGAGATATTTTCAGGCATGACTGGCTTCAGAAAATAAAATGATGTCAAAATAACTCTCTTGCTTTTGCCATTACATTCTCTGTATTGCCATGCCTTGGTTAAATTCTCAGCTCCCTCCATCTGGTCGAAAGATGGCCGTCTAAACTTTTCAGCTTCTATGTCATCCTAAGAGCAACTCCAGTGGAGTAGGTATGGGGATGTTTTCTTTAACTTGTTCCAAGAAAAAACTTAGAATATAATCCTCAGGACTTCAATCAGGAGGAAAAATATCAAACAACTCCATTAAAAAGTGGGCAAAGGACATGAACAGAAACTTTTCAAAAGAAGACAGACTAATGGCCAACACACATATGAAAAAATGCTCAACCTCTCTAATCATCAGGGAAATGCAAATCAAAACTACAGTG
The DNA here is from genome assembly GCA_963574885.1 of Lepilemur ruficaudatus. Lineage (NCBI taxonomy): Eukaryota > Metazoa > Chordata > Mammalia > Primates > Lepilemuridae > Lepilemur > Lepilemur ruficaudatus. The sequence goes on along the minus strand of CAUYRT010078074.1, from coordinate 523 downwards.
AGATATACTTATCTCCAGTGAGAATGGCCTTTATCAAAAAGTCCCAAAATGATAAATGTTGATGTGGATGCAGAGAGACAGAAACACTCATACACTGCTAGTGGGACTGCAAACTAGTGCAATCTTTATGGAAAGTAATATGGAGATATTTTAACGAGTTAAAAGTAGAACTACCATTTGATCCAGGAATCCCATTACTGGGCATCTACCCAAAGGAAAAAAAGACATTCTATAAAAAAGACATCTGCACTAGAATATTTATAGCAGCACAATTCACAAGTGTAAAGATGTGGAAACAACCCAAGTGCCCATTAATACCTGAGTGGATTAATAAAATGTGGTATATGTATACCATGGAGTTCTACTCAGCCACAAAAAGCAATGATAATCTAGCACCTCTTGTATTATCCTGGATAGAGCTGGAGCCCATTCTACTAAGTGAAGTATCACAAGAATGGAAAAACAAGCACCACATGTACTCACCATCAAATTGGTATTAATTGATCAACACTTATGTGCACAT
>CAUYRT010078073.1:0-48356 GCA_963574885.1 Lepilemur ruficaudatus | reverse complement strand
CACACCTCGGTCTCCCAACCTCTGGTCTCATTGCTCCCAACTCTATCTCCATGTAGCAACTAGAAGGATCTTCCAAAAATGTAAATCTGATTCTGGCACAGCCTCTCCACTGCTTAAAATCCTTCCACAGCTCCCCAGGGCTCTGGAGAGAAGCCTTCTAACGTGATCCTAAATTGTCCAGCCTCTACTGACCTCTCTAGAATTTTCTCTCTCAGCGTCTCCCACTGCACTGTGCACCTAGACAGGATAAACTTCTTTCTTTCTTTATTTTTTTTTTGAGACACAGTCTCACTCTGCCTGGGCTAGAGTGCCATGGCGTCAGCCTCGCTCACAGCAACCTCAAACTCCTGGGCTCAAGCAATCCTTCTGCCTCAGCCTCTCAAGTAGCTGGGACTACAGGCATGCGCCATCATGCCCGGCTAATTTTTTCCATATATATACTTTTTTAGTTGGCCAATTAATTTCTTTCTATTTTTAGTAGAGACGGGGTCTCATTCTTGCTCAGGCTGGTCTCGAACTCCTGAGCTGAAATGATCCGCCTGCCTCGGCCTCCCAGAGTGCTAGGATTACAGGCATGAGCCACCGCGCCCGGCCTAAACTTCTTTATTTCCCCAAAGTGCTCTGCTTCCTCTTGCCTCTGAGCCTTTGTCTGTTCTGTTCCCTCTGTCGTATATCTTCCTGATCGTCACTGGTCCCATCCATTCTCCATACCCTTTTGAGTGGCCAAGACCTTCAGGTTTCAGCTCAGATGTACTCTCCCCCAGGAAGCCCTCGATTTCCCCCCAAGGTGGGTCAGGTATGCCCTGCTTTTGGTCTCCCACACCCCCTCTAGGCTGTCCCACCTCAGCCCTGACCATTCTGGGTCCTCTTGTCTGGTGACATGCCCATCTCTCCACTATACTGTGATTCCCATAAAGGCAGGGCCAAGACTGTCCTGGTCAACACAGTTTTCCCAGTGTCACCAGCACAGCGTCAGGCACAGAGCAGGCAGCGCCTCTCACCTGACTGAGGCCCAGGTGTTTGCTGACATTCTCGGACAGGTAAGCCATGTCTCCCTCGGCGGTGAGCACCATGACGAAGCCCTCCAGGGCCTTCAGGTAGCAGGCATCCAGGGGTTCTCCCCCTGCTCCCACCTGGTTCCACTCCCCTGGTGCCCGGGGCAGGAGGGGCGGGGGTGTCTCTAGTCAGTTGCAAGCCTACCCTGGCTAGCCTCCCACCATTCAGAGAAAATTACAGCTCCCCCCAGGTGAGTGGGGGCACATCCTAGTGGCTGGGAGTCCCAAGGAAGAGGGCAGGACCACCAAGCATTGGAATTAGGAGCAGGGTCTCCCAGGGGACAGAATTCTAAGGGTCCAGGGCCTAAGGGGGAGTTGGAATACGGCGGGTGGGCAAGCCTCCCGGGGCTCAGAATTCATGGAGGATGGGAACTTCCAGATGGGCAAAACTCTAAAGCAGCAGGGACTCCCAGGGGACAGAAGTCTAAAGGGATAAAGCCTCCCACAGAAGTAAAATTATATGGGGCAGGGAAGGTCCAGTGGGCAGAGTCTGCCAGAGGAGGGCTCCACTTCCCTCATAGTAAAATCTTTTCAGGGTCCAGGGATTCCAAGGGGGGTGTGTGTGTCTCTGTGCGTGCATGAGCACGGCTAGGCCTCCTGCGGAGTTGAAAGTCAAGGGAAGAAGTGGCAGAGCTAGATGGGAGGAGAAGGGAAGAGGGACTCTCAAGTACAGTAAGGAGCCTCCCTCGGTATTTCTTATAAGAGGACAAGGCCTGTCCGGGAAAGTCTCCTAGGGCTGCGGTCCCGTACCCGTCCATGGTCTGTTAGAAAGCAGGCGGCGCATCACCACCTAAGCTCCGCCTCCCCTCCTCCCTTCTAGTCCGTGGAAAAATTGTCTTCTGTGAAACCGGTCCCTGGTTCCAAAAAGGTTGGGGATCGCTGTCCTAGGGGATCAAATCCTAACGGTTGAGGGGCCTGGGGGACTGAGCGGGCCTCACCTAGAGTCCTAAGGAGGCGGGGCTTCCCAAGGGCGCACCCCCCCGAGGGGCGGGGCCTCACAAGTGATCGACGTCTAAGGGGGTGGGGCTCCAGCGGGGCCGGAGCCTCTCAAGGGAAGTGGATTCCAGGGGGGCGGGGCTTCGCAGGGAAAACGACACCAGGGGGGGCGGGACCGGGATAAGACTTCCCGGAGGCGGGGCCTCCCTGGGATGTAGCTTTCTGTGGGCGGGGCCTTGCCGAGACGGGCGTTCCCGGGGCGGGGCTCACCCGCGGCGCAGAGGCGGTGCATGCGCAGGTAGCTGATGGTGAGGCGCATGATCGAGGCCTTGTCCAGGTGGGCGCTGACGCCGCGCGCAAAGGGCAGCGTGTGCGCCAGCTGGTACAGCACCTCGGTCTCCTGGCTGCGCCGGCTGCGGGCCGCATCCCGGGATTTTTCCTTGCGCAGCTCCGTGCTGGACCTGAGGGCAGGAGCAGCATTCACAGGTGGCGTCCCCCGAAAGGAAAGAGGACGACACGACGCACCACGTGGGCTCATGGAGGGCAGGGCTGCGGCTGTGCAGGCCTCGCTGTGTGGCCCCGGCGAGTTCATGGAGCTCTCTGGGCCTGGGAGGGTTACACCCTGGAGCCCCTCCTAGCCCCGGATTTTACCTGTTCCCAAGCCAGCCCATGCTGCCCTCGCCGCGCCTTGCTCTTCTCCGAGGCGCACCTAAGGCTCCTCTGTCCGCTTCCTGATTTATCTGCAGTTTATTTCCCGAGCTAGAGATGCCTAGGGGACAGGGAGGCCTCCTGCTGGGAGGGGGCTGGCCGAGCTGGCCTGGGGCCAGGGGAGGGAGGAAGCTTCCCAGGCCCCCTGCCCTATAGCCTCCCAGCATCTCCTCCCCTGTCCTTTCCCCTCAGCTGAGCTGAGTCCTCATAATCTGAGAACATAGATCTCAAAGTCTAACGGCCCACTAAGAGGGGCAGGGACCTGTCAGGGTGACACAGCAAACCAGCCAGTTCTGTCCAGCCGACGGCTTACGACTCATTCCTGCCCTGTAATCCACTTCAAATACCTGCATTTTGCGTGTGGGGGCTGGACGAATGAGTAACTTTGTCAGAAATATCTGCCCCTTATCCAGCTTTTACTACTGTGTCAGACCCTGGGCTAAGAGTGAATCTTGTTAACCTATTTAATGCTCAACAGCCCTAGAAGAAAGTTATAATGACATTCCCATTGAACAGATGAGGAAACTGAGGCAGAGAGAGGGGCAGTGCTTGCCTATAAATAGTGAAGCCAGGGTTTGAAAACTGTTCTGCCTGAACTCTTAAATTTTCCCTGTCTTTATGGCCCTGGGTTTATCTCCAGGTTTAAGCGCCACTTCCTGTTTCTGCCACTGTCTTCAAATTCAAACTCCAGGTCTATCTGAGCCCACTGTCTCTATATTTTCAGTTTTGAATAAAAAATTACAGGGTGCTGGGAGGCTGAGGCGGGAGGATCACTCAAGGTCAGGAGTTCGAGACCAGCCTGAGCACGAGCAAGATCCCGTCTCTACTAAAAATAGAAAGAAATTAGCTAAACAACTAAAAATATATAGAAAAAATTAGCCGGGCATGGTGGCGCATGTCTGTAGTCCCAGATACTCGGGAGGCTGAGGCAGGAGTATCGCCTGAGCCCAGGAGTTTGAGGTTGCTGTGAGCTAGGCTGACGCCATGGCACTCTAGCCCAGGCAACAGTGTGAGACTCTGTCTCCAAAAAAAAAAAAAAAAAAATTACAGGATATATTACATCTAGTAAAGCATATAGTATAGTCTTATCTATGTTTATATTTTTTTTCATTGTTTTTCTTTTCCGAACAATGCCTTCGGTAGTGATATGTTTATAATATTAATAAAACCATTAACAGTAAGCAGCTGTCATTTGCTAAGCATTTCTGTGTCTGGCACTGTGCCTATGTGTACTCATTCAATCCTCGGGGGAGCCCAGGGAGGGAGGCATTTTAGACCTCCATTTTACAAAGGGGAAACTGAGGCTCTGAAACGTGAAGTCCTTTGCCCAAGAAGTTACAAAGCCAGTAACTGGAGGAGCTGGAATTTGAATCCCGGCAGGGAGGTTCCAAAACCTTCGGTCTTTTCTCTAATTCCCTTTTGGGACCCCTCCCAGGGAAGCAGGACCACCTGCTAGGAGGAGGAGTTAAGTTCAGGGGAGCAAAGGCAGCTTTCTAGGGTGGCACCAACCTCAGCCCCAGGCACGAGACCTGCAGCCCCACCCCCAGGGGGAGGAGAGGAGATTTCCTGTCTAGATGCAGAGGGGGAAAAAAACGCCCTCAGTCAACAGGGTGGGAGGCACAGAAGGAGGGGACAGGCTGAGTGGAGGCTTGAAGGGGTGAGATATGGCCCCCATCCCCTCCCATCCATCCTGGTTGCTGGGGGCAGGGGCCTCAGTCCTGCCTGCCCTAGAGGACATTCCGTCCTGTTCTCTTCCAGCCCTGTTTGTCTTCCTGCCCAGAGGGTGGGGGAGAGTGGGCCTCCCTGAGCTGGGGGCCCAGACAGGGAACAGGGAGTGGGAACAGGCACTGCCCCAGCCCCACCTCCCAGGCAGCTGGGCTCTGTAACTCTCTCTTCGTGGCAGGGCTGCTTCCTCTGGAGAAGGAGCCAGCCGGGGGCTGCAGAGGGACCCTCCTTCCAGCTCCCAGCCTGTTCTTGGAATGTTCTAACATCTCTAATGGGAAATGTGGGCCTTTCCGGTTAAACAGAGTGTGGGGGCTAATTCCCCTGGTTCAGGGTTCCAATCCCACCTTCACTACTTGTCAGCTGTGTGACTTTGGACAAGTTGCACAGCCTCCCTGAGCACAGTAACAGCACCTACCTCATAGGGTTGTTTTGAAGATTAAATGAGTTAATATATATCAAGGACTTAGAAAACAGAACTGGCAATGAGTCAGTCTATATAAAGGTTAAACTTACTGTTCTCCCTTTGTGCAATCAGGGATGGAAGGCTCTGGCTTCGGAGCCTCTTGGGCACTGGAGTAACCTATAGACCATGGTGGTGACCCCATGGTGTGGTGTATGTGTACAATTACATGGTTTTTATACAAGCACCTTGAGAAGAGGACTAAATGATAATGATAGTAGTAATAGTGATAGCGTTGGTGTATTGAACACTCACGGAGCTAGAGACCCCATCAAATCCTTATAACCAGCCTATGAAGCAGAAGTGATCTCTCTCATATAGAGGAAGAAACCGAGGGTCAGAGCAGCCCTTGCCCAAGTAACCCCTGGGGTAATCCCAGCACCTGCCTTCGATGCTCAACTGTGCTCAGCTGCTTCTCAGTTAATCCAACCATGTACCTGCCATTACCTTCCCGGTTTCCTGATGAGGAAGCAGGCCCAGGGAGGTGATTGAACTTGCCTAAGGCCACACAGCTTTCCATAGCGGAGCAAGGATTCAAGCCAGGTCTACCTACTTCCACCCAGAACTCCGGTTTGGGCTTGATCGCAGTTTATTGCACACCTACTGGGTATCCCGCCCCCCCAGGTCTGTTTCCTCATCTTGATCTGGGGAGGGGGAGGAGAAGTATGACCCCTCTTTTCCAGGATATGAAACTAAGGCTCAGAGAGGCAGCCACCGGCACAAGGCCATAGAGCCAGGGATTGGGCGAGCTGGGATTTGAACCCTGACTTTGGGGCCTGTGCTCTTGGCAGTTGTACCCACCACCCAAGGGGCCCCTGCCCTGCCCCTCCTTCACCTAGTGGCCACAGTCCCTTCCCCCGTCCCACCCCTGCTGCCTCCTGATCTCCCCAGCTGGCCCCATGCCCAGCCCTGGACCAGCCCCTTGGCACTCTGCCGAGCTCGGGACGTGCAGCTGGAACCCTGCCACCCTTCCTCTGTGTTCCAGCCCAGAACAGGGGGCGGGACCACGGTCTGGAGGCCTCAGGGTGAGGCCTGGGAAAGGGGCTGGGGCCCAGTGCCCCCTGTCCCAACCAGGAGGGAGAGAAGCCCACCTCTTCTCTGCCCTGAAGGACTTGCCACTCATGAGCAAGAGCAGGAAGAAAGTGGGGAGACCCTGCCCGCATTCCGGGCTGCATCTGGGCCTCTGTCTTCTGATACTCAACTGGGTATTAGGGATCTTGCAAACAGTGGAGGATCTGGAGGTGGGGGTTTAGATTGCACGTGGGCAAGGACTCCCCTTGGCATTGCCCGGAGATAGTCGGAGAGGCCAGAGGCAGGGTTTGGGTTTGAAAAGACTCAAGACTCAGGGTGGGGTGGGGGGGGCCTCTCCTCCCCTGATTCTTCTTGTGCCCAAGGACATGGTAATCCAGTGGGGTGCCTGTCCCCAAAGTGCTGTCTTTTTCAGGAGCCCTCTACCTCAGGCGTCACTCATGGCCATGAACCCATCAGGGACTTCCAAGAACACCCCTCCTCGGGGTGAGATGGCAGCGAGCCCAAACTGGAAGAAGGGAAGGGGGCCACTGGAAGAAGGGGTGTGCGGGGCCCACTCACCATTGCCCAGACCCCCTTTGGCTGAAGTGCCATCCCGGGGGCGCAGGAAGGGACGGAGCGCGGCCGGGATCCGGGTGCGAGTTACGAGTGAGTGGCGCGCAGGGCTGAGATGACACCACAGGAAAGGGCTGGCCTTGAGTGAGGAGGGGGGAGCACCCCAGCTCAGCCAGGAGGGGCCCCCACCCAGCCAGGAGGGGGCGCTGGGAGGTGGGGCCACAGCTGGCCTAGAAGGGGTGGAATAGAGTTCCCTGGTCGGCCCAGAGCCAGGAACTAGAATAGAACGAGGGGGGCCGATTTAGGAGGGAGGTAAAAAAACATGGGGGTGTGGACCGATCCAATCAGACCTGCGAAGCCAGGGAGGAGGGAAGGGGGTGAGGCTTACTGGATGCCTCAGATTGGACAGGGAAAATTAAGGACCTGGGACATTTTCCGGGGTCCCATGAGAACAGGGCCAGATGGGACCCTCTGGCAGTGGTCCCAGAGCACAGGTTCCCTTCTGCCCCTGCAGATCTGCACCTGCTGGGAGGTGAACCCAGAAACCCACCCTCTGCCCAGGAGAGCCCGGCTGAGCACTGTGCAGGGGGCACTCCCACCAGCTCCCACCACAGGTCGGAGGGTCTCACACTGCAGCCAAAGAGTTCCCACCCCATGGGGTCTCCCCCAAATAAGGCCTGGATGAGGTCCCCCTGTCCCTCGGTAAAAGGGACTGGGTGGGGGTGGAGGACAAAGGGCCAGAGTTTGGGAAGTGGATCAGTCTTGTTTCCCTGTTATTTAAGGGGGTGACCCTACCTTTTAAAAGGCTCCAAAAAGGCCCCTGGGAAAGGTCCCAGGCAGCTTCTGAAAGGGGCCCCCTCTGTGCTCATTTCTAGGAAAACTCAAAGTTTGAGAGCCTGTGTCAGGAAGGGTCCTATCAAAGAGGATCTTTCTTCTCTTGAACTCAGGAGCTGAATGCCACTCCAAGGGACTCCCCATATCTGGGAAAGGCTCAATTTGGGGGCATCTCATATTTCCTAGGATCCCAGGGGTCTATTAGCAAAGAACAACCTCAACCCTGGGGGTTCGGGGGCAGAGGGATCAGTATGTGTTGGGAGAATAACTCCCAGAAGCCCGGGGACCGCTCAAATGCAGCCACCCCTAATTCCACACCCCCAGCCAGGCGGGAAGTGAACCTGGGGTAGCAGGAAATCGGGGATCACGACCCCGAAGTCGCTCCTGGCGAGATAGGCGGGGTAGCCCCGGACGTGGGGAAATCCCCCACCCCTGCAGTCCCCTACGGTGGAGGGTGCGGCTGGGACGTGCCTCCAACTGCGCGCCCCGGGGCGTCCTTGGCTCGCACCCGCGCACCCCTCCACCACTCAGCTCAGGGGTCTCCGGAAAAAGAGCACCCCCTAGTCCCCATCATTCCTGCCCCCGAACCCAAGTACCTTGCGCGCTGCAGCCCCAGCGCCATGGCTCGCCGGTCGCCGCTCCTGAGCCCTCGGAGGCCCCCAGCCCCCTCCCCTGGCCCTGTGAGCCCCCTCCTCAGCTCCGCCCTCCGCCACGTGGTTGGCTGAGCCGCGCCCGGCCCGCGGCTCTGGTTGGCCGACGGGTCCGTCACTCCCAAGAAGAAGGCGGGACCAGAGGAAAAGACTTGGAACTCCGACAGGAGTGGGGGGACACCGTGTAATGCACACCCCCTCCCCCACCCCCGCCCCTAGCCGCGGACTTCCTCGGCTGTGTCGCCCGCGCCGTCCGCGGGCCGCGCCTTCCCTGGCCCAGCCTCTGACGTTCCAGCACCAATACCCTTCGGAACCTGCCCGGTTCACTCTGTTCCCTACACCCCAGCCCCCGCCCTCGTTATAACCCTCACTCGGGTCTCGCCCCTCCATATCCTACGCCTCCGACCCCCAACCCCACCCCTTCCAGTGTCCCAGCCTTGTCTCCTCGGGCGCCCAGCCGCCCATGTTCGCGTTCACTGAGTCCCCACTCGCTCCAACTCCCAACCCCACGCCAGTTCCACGATCCCTCGCCCTCTGGATCCCAACGCTCCCTCTGGGTCCCTAGCCCCTCCCTACCGCCCCAGTCCCAGCCCGGCTCGTCCCCCACGTCGCCCCCCATTCGTCCAGTCTGGCACCCTCTGCACCCCAGCCCTCCTCCCTGGCCCCCCGCGACTCCACTCTGACCCCTTCGCCTCTCTGACTGCCACTTTGGGTTCCCACTGATGAATAATTAAGCTTATGTCAAGCGCATGTGTTTTAACTCAGTCACACCCACTTTTTAAAAGAGCAGAGAAATTGTACCTTTTCACTAGTCAACTAAAGAAGGAGAGGTGCAAAGAAAGGAGGAGAGATGATGGCATTACAGTTGGCTGAGGAACAGAGTGTGCGTGCACGCCGTGCGTGGAGTAGGGTGCTAGTTAACAGCATGTTGCACCGAAGTTCTAGATGCAGCTTTGGGCAGGGAAGAAGATAGTGGCCTTGCTCATCCTTGAACTTACCAGGCAAATACAACCTCAGGGCCTTTGCACTTGCTGTTCTCTCAGCTTAGACCACTCTTCCCCCAGAAATCCGCACAGCTTCTCACCTCACCCCAGTATCCCACTCAGTTTTCTTTTGGGAACCCAATTCTCTCCCCTCTCAATCTAACTTGAATAGCACTGGCATAGCCCTGCCCTCACCAACTCCAGGGATGGACATAGGATCCAGACCCAGCCAATCAGTTTATTCTGTTTCCCTGGCCACAGCGATTGGTCCAGCAAAGGAATGTAACCTAACTCAGCCCGATGAGAACCAGCCCTGAGACATTTGCTGCAACTATCAGGAAAGAGATGTTCTATTTCTGCTGGAGTTGCCAAGCTGGAGCTGGTGGGGCTCACACTGCCATGAAGAGCGCAGAGGTTTTATGAGATGAGGAGAGCAGAAATGAACAATTGTGAAAGACAGTCTTGAGGCCAGCACGTGGGTGCCTGGATCCAGCCATACCTGTACTCCAGTTTAATCTTGGACTTTCACATGAACCATTTTGGAATTTTTGATTGCTACCAAATGTTGGTTTATTTATTATACTGTTGCTTTATTTACTTTGTGCTTAGGTTAGTTAGGTGGATTTTAGATGCTTGCACCCAAAAGAATCTTGGGAGATTCTTGGGACAGATCTTGGGAGAGAAATTTGCTCTCAATCCTCAGTGTGGAGGCATGTGAGGTATAAGAAAAGGAGAGGCCTGAATTAGAAAGGGCTGCAGGGGGAGCAGTGTTTTAGGACTGCTCAGGGTTTAGGTAAGAACATGAAGTAAAGAAATGTTCAAGGAAGAAACCGAGGAAGGGGTGTGGTTGTTAACCAGGTAGGAAAGTTCCAGAGGGTATGTTGGAAGAGTTTGGAGAGAGAGCCAGGGAGGGCTGGTGATTCAGTGGAAGGTAAATACCCATTGCTAATGGGACGAGGGAGTCATAGCAGATAGACAATCTGAGGGATTGACAAGTGCCCCAGGAAAAGCTGGCACTTGTTAAACAAACATTAACATAGAACAAAAACTTTATACATACAGAGGCAATAGGTGTCATGAGCAGTGAATGTACAAAGCTCAGACAAGTGGCTTTACTAGCCACTGCGGACATGTGTGCCCACATCTACATGGTTCATGCATAGGTTGATGCCAGTGTCATGTCACAGGCTGCCATCAACACACAAATCTGTGTCCACCCACGTGGATTCTGACAAATACATGTGTCAGCACAGGCCATAGTACCAAGATCTATCTCTTAGCCTTAGGCACACCTTGACAGTAACATGTCTATCAATGATGGCACGTGGGCATGCGTCAGTGCTAATAGTGACCGATAGTGACATCTGCATACATCAGGGTTCTGTAAAGAAGGGCACCTGTCATCATCAAAACGTGGATCCTGCCCGAGTCTGGCTGTACAGGAAGAATCTGTTAACAATCACCAGAGGCTAGAGCCTCTCCCATTTTACATAGAAACAGCAACAAATTTGCACCATTTTCATATACTCTGAATTTTCCAGGAAGGCAACTATATGTAAATCAAAGGCAGATCATATCCCATTTGGGGCAGAAGTCGGTATGGGGAGTGTTCACCATTTCAGAGAATTGTATCACCGATGTCTGCCTCCTTATGGTATTTGAATCCCAAACGATCTAAGCTGGTCTCGCTGCTTTTTTTCTTTTTCTTTTTCTTTTTTTTTTTGATACAGAGTCTCACTCTGTTACCCAGGCTAGAGTGAGTGCCTTGGTGTCAGCCTAGCTCACAGCAACCTCAGACTCCTGGGCTCAAGCAATCCTTCTGCCTCAGCCTCCCGAGTAGCTGGGACTACAGGCATGCGCCACCATGTCCGGCTAATTTTTTTGGTTTCTATTTTTAGTTGTCCAGCTAATTTCTTTCTATTTTTAGTAGAGATGGGGTCTTGCTCTTGCTCAGGCTGGTCTCGAACTCCTGAGCTCAAACAATCCACCCGCCTGGGCCTCCCAGAGTGCTAGGATTACAGGCGTGAGCCACCGCACCTGGCCCACTCTGCTTTATTGAATGAATCTTTGTCATAGTCTACATAGATATATGAATGTTCTTCTTTAGTCCTTATTTCAAAATGTCAAGTATGAAGAAAAATAGACATTGGACCAAATATTGTCTTATTCACCTTAAATTTAAACATATAATTTGTCAATAGCAGGAACATATGACTCTGGATGTCTGTGAGCAGAATCATGTCCAAGCATTGACCTAATGAAACACCTCTTATCTATGATAAGATAAAGTACAGGTTCTTCATCTGTCAGTCACAATTCCAAGATTCAAATAGCTCTGAAAAGGGAGAGATTGTTTTCTAACTTATTTGGTGGCAAAATCTGACCTGAGCTGACACCAGGCTGTTTTGGTGGTCTGTATTTATTCCACTTTGGTGTGAATGGCCCACATTTCACTGCATAAATGTCGATATGCTCACGCCTGTAATCCCAGCACTTTGGGAGGCCGAAGCTGGACGATTGCTTGAGGCCAGAAGTTCAAGACCAGCCTGGGCAACATAGTGACACCGTGTCTCTACACAAATTTAAAAATTAGCCAGGTGTGGTGGTGCACACCTGTAGTCCTAGCTACTTGGGAGGCTGAAGTGGGAGGATCGCTTGAGCTCAGGTGTTCAAGGCTGCTGTGAGCTATGATTGGGCCACTCCAGCCTGGATGACAGAACAAGACCCTGTCTCTAAAAAAAAAAAAAAAAAATGTTGATATTTTTGACTCCAGGAGCCAACCCAAACCCAGTTGTGTGTCACATCATATATGTGCACCACCTTTTAAAAATCCAAACACAAGTCCGGGCATAGTGGCTCACGCCTATAATCCTAGCATGCTGGGAGGCCGAGGCGGATCACTTGAGCTCAGGAGTTCGAGACCAACCTGAGCAAGAATGAGACCCCGTCTCTACTAAAAAAATAGAAAGGAATTAGCTGAACAACTAAAAAAAAAAAAAAAAAAATATATATATATATATATAATTAGCCAGGCATGGTGGCGCATGCCTGTAGTCCCAGCTACTCGGGAGGCTGAGGCAGGAGGATCGCTTGAACCCAGGAGTTTGAGGTTGCTGTGAGCTAGGCTGAAGCCATGGCACTCACTCTAGCCCAGGCAACAGAGCTAGACTATGTCTCAAAAAAAAAAAGAAAAAAAAACTTTCATCTGAGCACCCATTTAGGATTCTTGCTGAGACAATTATTGTTTGATGATACTATACTTATGTTCCTCTACATGTATTAGCTGCATTTTACTGAAAATAAATAGCTTTCCTTTCTTTCTTCCTTTATATTAATTACTATCAATATATGGACTCATTTTTATGGACTCATTTTTTTCAATGTGTTATAATTCATTATTACTACCAGTATTCATTTTGATCCTTAAGTTGTCCTTGATTTGGCCAGTGGGAGCTCCTTCCAACAGTCATTTGATATGCCTGAGTCCATTTAACATGCCTCCATTACTTTTTGAGAGCACCCTGCTTTTTATTTTTTTCTCTCCCCTCACTATTTTACTCTCTACTTCCATGAGTTCAACTTTTTTAGATTCTCATGTAAGCGAAATTATGCAGTATTTGTCTTCCTGTGCCTGGCTTATTTCACTTAACATAATGTCCTCCAGGTTCATCCATGTTGCCACAAAAGGCAGGATTCCCTTCTTTTTTAAGGCTAAATAGTGTTCTGTTGTATATATGTATATATACCATATTTTCCTTATCTAATCATCTGTTGATGGACACTTAGGTTAATTCTCCATGTTGGCTATTGTAAATTATGCTGCAATAAAGATGAAGTGCAGACATCTCTTCTTCAAGATAGTGATTTTATTTCCTTTGGATATACCAGTGTGATTGTTAGATCACATAGCAGTTCTACTTTTAATTTTTTGAGGAACCTCCATACTGTTTTCCATAATAGCTATACTAATTTGCATTCCTACCAACAGTGTGCAAGTGTTCCTTTTTCTCCACATTCTCTTCAACACTTCTGCCTTTTTGATAATAGCTACTCTAAGAGGTGTGAGGTGATATCTCTCATTGTGGTTTAATTTACATTTCTGTGAGCCAGTGTATATGGTGGCCATGGCACATTCCTGTAGTTCCAGCTACTCAGGAGGCTGAGGGGGAAGGACTGTTTGAGCCCAGGAGTTGAGTCCAGCCTGGGCAACATAAGAAGATGCCATCTCTAACATAAATAAATAGATAATTCACATTTCTCTGATAATTAATGATGTTGAGCAGTTTTTTCATATGGCCATTTGTATGTCCTCTTTTCAGAAATGTCTACTCACATCATTTGCCCATTTTATAATCAGATTATTTGTTTTCTTACTATTGAGTTGTTTGAGTTCCTTATCTATTTTGGATATTAGCCCCTTATCAGATGTATAGTTGGCAAATATTTTCTCCCATTCTGTAAATTATCTCTTCACTCTGTTGTTTCCTTAGCTGTGTAGAAGCTTTTTGGTTTGATGTAATCCCATTTGTCTATTTTGCTTTTGTTGCCTGTGCTTTTGGGGTCATATCCAGAAAAAAATCATTGCCCCCCAGACGAATAAATCATGTTGCTTTTCCCCTATGTTTTCTTTTATAGTTTTACAGTTTCAGGTTTTATATTTAAGTCTTTAATCCATTGTGAGTTGATTTTTGTATATGGTGTGAGATAAGAGTCTATTAATAATTTCATTCTTCTGCATGTGGATATCCATTTTCCCAATACTATTTATTGAAGAGACTGTCCTTTCCCCATTGTGTGTTCTTGGCCCTTATTGAGATCAATATTGACTGTTAATGGTTGTTATTTTGGGGCTCTTTATTCTGTTCAATTGGTTTATATATATATATTTTTATATAGTAGCTAGTACCATGCTATTTTGATTTCTATAGCTTTGTAGTATATTTTGAATTCAAGTAGGTGTCATGACTCTTAACTTTGTTCTTTTTGCTCAAGATTGCTATGGCTATTTGGAATCTTTTCTCATTTCTTACAAATTTTAGGGGTTTTATTTCCTTCTCTGTGAAAAATGTCATTGGAATTTTAATAGAGATTACATTGAATCTGTAGATCACTTTGTGTAGTATGGACATTTTAACAATATTAATTCTTCCAGTCAATAAACATGGGATGTCTTCTCATTTATTTCTGTCTTCTTCAATTTCTTTCATAATGTTTTATTTTCAGTGTTCAGGTCTTTTACCTCCTTGGTTACATTTCTTGCTAAGTATTTTAATATTTCTGTAGCTATTGTAAATGAAATTGTTTTCCTGATTTCTTTTTCAGATAGTTCATTGTTGGTATATAGAAACACTACTGATTTTTGCATGTTGATCTTATATCCTGCAACATTACTGAATTCATTCATTCTACTAGTTTTTTGGTGGAGTCTTTAGGGTTTCTATATGTAAGATCTTGCCAGCTGAAAACAGGGACAAATTAACTTCTTCCTTTAAAATTTGGATGCCTTTTATCCCTTTCTCTTGCCTAATTGCCCTGGCCAGGACTTCTAGTACTACACTGAATAGAAGTGGTGAAAATAGGTATCCTTGTCTTGTTCCTGACCTTAGAAGAAAAGCTTTCAGCTTTTCATCATTAAGTATGATGTTAGATGTGGGTTTGTCATATGTGGCCTTTATTGCATTGAGGTACATTCCTTCTATACCTAATTTGTTGGGGTTTGTTGTTGTTGTTTCTCTAATCCCATGACAGATTGCTGTATCTAATTTGTTGACAGCATTTCCTTACCTTCTTTTTCTTTTTTTTTTTTAACCTTAGACTTTATTTTTATTTCACCAGTTTTTCCATTAAAGTCCTCTTTCTTTTCCAAGATCCAACCCAGGGTAACACACATTGCATATGTTTGTGAGAGTTTGTCAATCTTTCCTTGTTTACCATGACCTTGACAGTTTTGAGCAGTTCTGGAAGGATTTCCGGAATTTACTCATTCCCTCCTCCCCCACTTCCTTACTTTCTTAATTCAGCAGGCTTATCTTGAACTTTCCCTCCCCAAACCTAGAATCAATCAGTTCTCTGATGAGCCTTGGTTCCCTTTAGTAGGGAATGCAAAAATGTTTATAAAAATTATGAAAATCCGTTCTGGCTAGGATGCAATGAAATTAGCACTTTCTTACACTGCGTGTGAAAATATAAATTAGTATATCCCTCCTATAAAATGATTTGGTAGATCTAACAAGCACATTAAAAATGTTTATACTCCTTGATCCAATAATTCCAATTCTAGCAATCTAAAGAACTGATCTGAGTGTTAAAAAAAAAAGATAAAGATGTTTGTCACAGCCATTTACACAATAAAATAAAGAAATAAAAAGGAAATAACCAATACAAATGACATGAAAGTAACACAATCAAATTCATTCTAACCAACACAAATGACATGGAAGTAATACAAATGATAGACTACTACATAGTCATCAAAAATTATGTTGACTAAGACTTTATAAAGTAATTTTTCTTCACAATCAACCTTCTTGAAAAGGTTTCTTGTCTCCCTTTTTGTACTTTCCATACACACTTTAATCCCCTATAGTATCGCTTCTATCAGAATTATTCTCATAGAATCATTCTAATAAAATTGTACTCAAGAGGTCCTCCTACTTGCCAAAATTATTTTCAGGCCCTGTCTTTTTTGATCTCTTTGTAGTATTCCCTCTTATTTAAAACTTCTTTGTCTGTTGGCTTCTATGATATCATGCTCTTCTAATTCTTCTACTACCTCCCAGACTCCTTTGCATTTCTTTGGGGGGCTTTCTCCTCTACCTAGCCCTTAAAGATGTAAGTGTCCCTCAAAGTTCTTGCTGGGATAGACTTTTATTCTTACTCTGTAGTCCTAAATGATATATACTGTATGTCCTCAACTACTATCAATACAGCTGAAGATACCCAGATTTCCCTCTCCAGCCCAGATACGCCTTCTGAACTATAGATACATGTGGCTAACTGTCTCCAGAACATCTCCACCTTGCTGTTCCACAAGCATCTCAAATTTAACAAATCTTAAATTTAATTCATTATTTTGGCCATCAAATCTGTGAGTCTGTGTATATCCCTTACTCATTGAAGGGTAACCTGTTGCCCATACTTTAAATCCAGAAGTCCTCTTCAATGTTCTCTCTCCCATATTCTTCATGGACAATCAATGATAAAGCTCTGTTCATTCTACCTCATTTTTTAGATCATCAAAATGAAAATACAACCACCTTGGAATGTTTTTAAGAATCCTCTGTTATCTGGATGACTGTCTCATAATCAAACACTAACAGAAATTGCATGGCCCATGTTTCCATTTGTGTTTACAACAGTATTTGGAGCCAAATAATATTGATATATTCTTTTATGGGTTAAATGAAAGACAAATGATGTCAAAGCATGCAATAGTAACAAAATAGAGGAGTGGTAGGCTAAATAAATCATCACATGGCATCTGGTAGAATAGGCCAGGTAAATTCAAAAGAACGTACATGTAAGCAGTGAGCTTCATATTCACATTTTAAGAAGTAATTCAGTTTCTTATAAACATCATTTGTTACATTTAATTGATTTGACATTGTTAATGCGTTGTTTTCTAGTTTTCTTTCTAATCATTTTGTCTATAAATTTATTTTATAATTATATAAGCAGTATCAGCATAAGGAGCATGTATCTAGTTTTATGCATATCTATAGTAATATTTTAATATGTCAAGTCTAGGAATCTACCAAAAAAATCTTTTTAGTGGGAAAGAAGTTCCTACATTCCTGGCTTAGGAAACAGTATTTAGATTTTGAGACTCCCATAAGTGCCACGTTTTCTACCACATTGGCTTAAAGTCAAATTTGCAGCCATCTCTAGCAAGTGTTTAGGATTCAATGGAGTATATCTTGTGATTAAATTTGCCTTGGTTCTCTGTAATATCCTATATTTATTCTTTTTTACCTCATTTTCTTCTATAATCAGTGCTTTTTGTCATGCTGTATTCTATGTATCTGGATAACTACTCTAAATCCTTTCAGGAACATGAATGGGTATAAATGCTTACTTTTAGCAGTGGGGAAGGGATAATGCGAACCCGATATGATATGGAGTAAAATTTACAATCTCAGGTGACTTAGAGCCTGGGAATCGAGATAAAAATAAAAGCTCACCGACCTCTTTAATCATCTCTACAGGAATAAATGGACGCGGCTGCTAATGTCCCTTAATCCATCTCAAAAACTAAATTGATAGGTTTCTACTTTCTTCTTTTCTTGGTAAAAATGCCAGTGCCCTCTAGCGGCCAAAGTGCACGTTGAGTAGTGCTCTGCATATCAGTTTATCTTAGAAGAGCAATGTAATAATCCACTGCTAGAGATACTTTTTAAAGATAAATTTTGGAGCATTGAATCCTGGGCAGCAATATACAAGTATGCTATTAGCCCACAAACCACAATATGAAATACTTTTCTCAAGTTTTCAAGAGTAAAGAATACACAAAAAAAATCATTTTCTGGAGGAGAGAGGAATTTTTTTCAAATCCACCGTTTTCTAAGGCTTCACATTTCTAGTCCAGCTTCATTGCTCCCCAGATAATGATCCCTTTCATTATCTTCTAACGCAAATGACGAATGTGGTTCATTTATAGTACGTAGCAGTAATTGGAATTATAGGTACGGAAACCCTAAAGATCTAGTCATTGGTGGTGGCGTGAATTATTTACGAAGACATGCCCGCTTTTGCAACTGTTCCATCCTCTGCTTTGTAGCCGCGCCGACGCCCCCAACGCACCCCACGCTCGCCCGGGGCAATCTTTCTTCTGCCAAAGGCACGTTCCAGTCGCGCCAGGAAGGGGACCGCCAAGCTGTCACCGTCTGTCTGCCCCAGTGCGCCCCACGCTCCCGCCTGCAGGTGGCATATGCGTCCCTCCTCTGCCAAGAGTCGGGGCGGAATCCCGGGACCCGAGAGCCCCTTCTTCCCGCAGGGGCGCTGGGATCGCGGCTCCTGGCCCTGCCCTTACCATGGCTCCGCCCACCCCGGCGGAGAGGGCGCGCGGCGATTGGCGGCGCGGAGGGGGCAGGACTCCGGGAGGTGGGCTGAGGGGGCGGTACCTGGGAGGGGACAAAAGCCGGGAAAAGGAGCAGCCCTGACCCTCCGCTCTGGTTCTGGATTTCTGCGGAGGCTGTGTCCGAAGCCGAAGCAGCTTGGGGCCCAGTTGGGACTAGCTGTCTGCGCTTGTGAGTTTAAGCGTGAAATTGGCTGTGGCGCCCCCTGCTCCTCGCCGTCGTACCTTCCCCGGCAGGTAACCTCGGGCTCCGAGGGACGGTCTCGGTCCCTACCCCAGCCCTGGCTGCTAGGGGGGAGGCTCTAATTCTGCAGATGGCTGGAATGAGGAAGAGGAAGAGAGCTCAGATCTTGGGTATGAGGCAGAAACTTAGCGGCGAGGCCTGGGTGCAAGGACGGGAACAAATCCAGGTATTGGCCGTGGGAAAAGGAAATGAGGAGGAAGGGGGTGCTGGATGCCTGGATGTGTAGAAGACCCGCTTAGGGGCATGGGAGGGAGAAATTGGGCGGTGGGGAAGTTGGGTGCAGTGACAAGTGGAAGACCAGGTCTGCACTCAGGAAAGAAACTCGAGGCGGGGGGAGGCTGCAGGGACGCCTAGAAGACAGTCGTGAGCGTGAGAGGAAGAAAACGTGTAGCAGCTGGGAGCTGAATGCAAAGAGGGGTGTAAGATGAAGACTTGGGCGTGTACAGCGAACTCAGGCGGCGGGGACTCGCAGTGAGGCCGAATGAATGCGTCCGCCAGGGGGCGGGGAGCGTGCGAGCCCTGGCGCGGGTCGGAGGAGTGTACGCTAGGCCGCTGGGGGCGGGGTGGGGTCGAGGGGGTGGCAGAGACACCCCGGGCCAGCTCCCGGTGCCTGAGGGTTTAAAGGTCCTGGCACCAGCGAGGGAAAGGGCGGGCCTGGAGACGTGGAAGGAGGAATAGAGCCAGCTTAGGTTGCAGCCACCTTGCACAACGGGCACAGGACGTCTGCAGGCCAAGAGCCTTCTGGTCACAACGTCACTCAAGGACTTGTAAACCCCAAGACCCGCTAACGGACAACAAATCAGAGACATGCCCTTGAGTGTGCACACGCGGAGATATTCCTGCTCCCTTGATTTTTATTTGGAAGGTGCCTGCGAATCTGAAACTGCTCTTTGCCCTCTGGGTACACTCAGCACCGTACTTTAAACCAGATAAACCGGGCCTCCGTTAAGACTCTGTTCCATGTTTTGTTTTAGGAGATAAACTACATTCAAGTGAGACTGCAAGACTGAGAGGACTTGGGGTGATTAGAAATTGATTTACTGCAAAGGTGAGAATTAGCAATTTCCCACCTTCTGTATACTTGGCTTTGATGTGGCTGTACTGCATTTAATTGATCTTGGCTGGCAGGCCTAGGCACTGCAAGGGAGTGAGTCAGGAATGTTTCCAATAATAAATTGCATCTGCTTCCTTGTTTCTTCTCTGCAAGAGACTGTTTTTGCCCGGAAATTATTGCAGTTCATGAACTCATCAAAAAACATTCTAGCTGAAAACTTGAGGTTGATGAAAATAAAATTAAATTGGGTAAGCAGCTCTTTTTTATTAAACTATTGTTATTCCAGGTTTGTTTTCTGGAATTGCACAGGTACGTCAGGAGATTGGATTCAGCTGCTTTCAGACTAAATGAACTGGTGGTTGTTGGGCTTGGAACAGTACGTCCTTCTACAGTTGGGACTGAGGTGGAGACAGAATCTGAGGGGCAAGGGTAGAGAAGTCAATCCAGTGGGGCCTAAAACCTATCCCATGGGAATCAACTCCAGAAGACATTGAGTGATGCCCTACATTGTAGTAAAAATAAAGCTTCGCTTTTTTAGTTGAAAGGTGGTAAAAATTTCTTGGCTAAGTATTGTGAGGAAAACATAGTATTTCAGATATGCATTATAAGATTTAGAAAGATTATTGTAGAGAATATGTTTGCTTTGAGAAGGAAATAGTGAACTAAAAAAATAGTCACTGAGTCTTGACATTTAATTTTTTATAAAAACTAGACCTGGAAAGTCTTGACATTTTAAGTACAGAATATGACCTTCTTTTAACTGTATTTGTCTTCAGTGAAAAATATCCAGGTCATTATGGTTTCATGATACTGTAGGAACATGGCAATGGAAATGTAGTATTGAGGCCAAGATAAGTTCACTGCCTCTGGTTTTTTGCTGTGTTTTAAAACAAGGACAAGTACAGCGGGGATGAAGCATGACTGAATCATGTGCTTTAAACTATACTGTAAGTTATTCTTGAAATTGCAGATGGAAAGTAATTGACATCCATATCAGTCTGTTCATTTCTTTCATTCTAGATGAGTTCAAGAAGTTTTCCCAGTAACAGTCTAGGGAACCTCCTAAACTCTAGTAAACAGAATTCTAGAATTGCAAATTTGGGAAGTGAAAATGGGCTTGGGGGTTGGAAATCTATCCTAGCTTGTCAGAAGAAACTGAGGCTTATTGTCTACTAATCATTACATTTTTTTAATTTAAAGGCCAACTTACTATAGCTCAGCTTTCCAGGAGAAACTGTTTAGGCCTCTTACCTAATAATTTTTTAGAGTCAGTTCTCCTGATTTTCTGGTCCTCAGCTATAATTTAACTGCATAAAAGCAATTTGCAATTGTGTTGCTGGAAAAAAAAGAGATTCTGTTAGAGCATAATGAGAAGGAACACATACTTTTGGCATGTTCAGGGCTTCCTCTGTCTCTGGGGAACAAGCACAGGACATGGCCTTCTTTGAAGCCTCACACTTTTACTTCTCCCAAAGATCCACTCTTAGCCTTTCTGGGAATCAGATTGATTGGTATTTGTTACCCCCACACCCCATTTCCTTAAAATGATGTCTCTTTCCAGAACAATGCCTCTTCCCTAGCCCACCCACTAGGAGTTTAACCTTGCCGATGAACAGCCAGAGAAACAGTCCAGGAGTTGGGGATACCAAAGAACATGGCAGGGACATGCTTGGATCCTGGGCAGTAGCCCCTTTATATAGATTTCTCTAACCGAAAAAGTACTTTTGAATTTAGCCCCATGTCTCCAGTGTCTGTATTATCACTAGGAAAACATAGTTCCACCAGGAATTCTTCATTTTTCGCTTTTAGACTTAAAGTTTCCTTGAATATGAGTCACAAGAACCAATTGAATCTCCAAGGCTAGTTATTTTAATGAAAATAGCCTCTTAAAAGAGGGGAAATACTGGCGCTCATCATTCTGGTCATCTTGAGGGCCTAGTAAAATGAGGTGTTGAATAGAAGTGTTCAAATTAATATGATAGTGTGGAAATAATCTCATTTCATAAGACAAGCCAATAGTCAAGAATGATGATTGCATTATTAAGGGAATGTTACAGGATCAGACTCCCTTACGCTGCAGTTGGGTGGCCTTGGGAAAGCTTTTTTTTTTTTTTTTTAAACAAAGTGAAATGGGAAAATGATTTCTATCTTACAGGATTGTTATGAGGGCTGACTCAGAAACCACATATGAAACATGTAACAATGCTTTCTACAGGGAAAGTGCTCAATTCTAATAGTAATTATAATTGTTAAACCAGCTTTTTATGCTATTATGAATTATTCTTTTAGTAGTCACCAAATTGTTTTTATTTTGCTTCCATTTTATAATGAAATAAATGACAAGGCATATATTTTATCTTTTTTCTTCTTAGGTTTATTGAAGTCAAAATGTCCAAAAAAATCAGCGGTGGTCCCGTGGTAGAGATGCAAGGAGATGAAATGACACGAATCATTTGGGAATTGATTAAAGAAAAACTCATTTTTCCCTATGTGGAATTGGATCTGCATAGGTAAATGAATTACCCCTCCATGTAGCAAATTCAGAAAGCCTAGTCTGGCTAGAGTGGTGGTGCACACCTACAGTTCTAGGTACTCAAGAAATAAAGGTGGGAGGATCCCTTGAGACCAAGAGTTCAAGTCTAGCCTGAACAATATGGCCACAAAGCCAGATTGTAGCTCTAATAAAAAGGGGAAAAAAGGATTTAAAAAAAAAAAAAAAAGTATAATCTAAATTATTTCAAGGTACAGTTACCCTTTTTACATAAATGTATCTGTATTTTGTGGATAAAGTTTTTTGTAAGCCTCAATATATTCAGATGAATTTCCTATTTTAATTTTAACATACAATTAGAAAAACTGGATTTATTATTATTATTTAGAAGTCAGAAATTATAAGGGGAACAAAGTGATTTTCAGGTCCTTCTGACCCTCTGTTTGCTGTGATAGTTTTGTTTATAATAAAGCAGTGACCAGGAATAGCACAATGGATTATTTGTGAAAGGGAAAATAAGAGTGGATATAAGAAATAATAAATCAACTAAATGTAGTTAATACAATTCTGTCCTTTCAAGTTCAAATTTTTCTTTTTTCTTTTTTTACCAAAAGGGTCTTGCTTTGTCACCTAGGCTAAAGTACAGGGGTACAATCATAGCTCACTGTAACATCCAGCTCCTGGCCTGAGTGATCCTCCTGCCTCACTCAGCCTCCCAAGTAGCTAGGGCTACAGGAGCATACCACCACAGCCAGCTAATTTTTAAAATTTTTTGTAGAGACAGGGTCTCATTATGTTGCCCAGGCTGGTCTGAAACTCCTGCCACAAGCAGTCCTCCCATCTCAACCTCCCAAAGTGCTGGGATTACAGACATGAGCCACTAAAGCTCAATTTTCTGTCACTCTACGTACTTAGTCAATGGACCTTTTTTCCTTGCTTTTGGCCCTTTTTATAGAATTGTAGCATGAAAAGAACCCTTGAAGTTTCTTAATTGAACCTCTACCTTCCTGTAGAAGTTCCCTTAAATCATTGGTGTCCCCTTGCCCTGTATTTAAAGTGTTTGGGGACAGATGTGAAAGTATGCATAATTTTCTTTTTTTTTCCCTGTGTTTTTCATATGCTTGCTCCTACTCCTCTTTGTACATTTAAACTAGATAGAGGCAGAATTTTTAATAGGGTAAAGTGGCTGAAGACTGGCATTGATAAAATGTTGAACAATGCATTTCAGCCAAACTATTGGCAACTGTAAATGTGTATGCCTCAACCCAGAATTACTCACCAGAATGCGTCCTAAGGACGTGTTATTTGTTTGGGTGTAGACATTTAATTCACTCAGTGTCGTTAAATATCCTATTAATTGTTCTAAATCTAAGCTGCTAATAATGTCTATATTGCAACCATGATAAGGTATAAATACTTGCAGAGGTCAACCAAACATAAGAAATGAAGCATAAAAATATCTTCCAAGTGGGTTAAAGAAGCATTTTAGAAACTCTCGCCTGTTTCAGAACTTTACATGACAAGAAGTGAATTTGAAGAGTTCTTGCCTGTATAATGGCTGGGATAAGGGTGCTTTGAAACTCCTTAGCCTAAAAGCCTAAGGAGTTGTGTTTTTTTTTTTTAATTTATTTAATTTTTTACAATTTCAGAGTATTATGGGGGTACAAACATTTTGGTTATTTATATTGCCTTTATATCACCCAAGCCAGAGCAACAAGCATGCCCATCCCCCGGATAGGACAGTGCCTGACAGTATGCTCCGCACCCATTACTTATGAATTTACCCATCCCCTCCACTCCCCTCCCACCTGCCCAGCACCCAATGAATATTACTTCTATGTGTGCACCTAAGTGTCAGTTATTTAGTACCAATTTGATGAGTACATGTGGTGCTTATTTTTCCATTCTTGTGATACTTCACTTAGAAGAATGGGCTCCAGCTCTATCCAGGATAATATAAGAGGCGCTAGTTCACCACTGTTTTTTATGGTTTAGTAGTACTCCATGTTATACATATACCACATTTTATTAATCCACTCATGTGTTGATCTGCTGTTGGGAAAACTGTTGTGGACATTAGCCTAGGCAAAGAATTTATAATTTATGAAGAAGCATAAGGAATTTTAAGGGGATGTCATTATGCCTAGGAGGAAGAGTCAGTGGCTACAGACTAAAGAATTTCTAGAGGCTCAAATATGTTTTAAGTTGTTCCAAAATTACTATTATCATTGTTGACCAGTTCTTTTTGAGGAGAGTGGAGTGGCTAGTTTGTTTTGTTTTGTGTGGGTTAGCCAGTAATCCAGGCAATTTATTCCTTCTTTTCTCTTAGAAATATTAAGAGAAGCAAAAAATCCACTATATTTGCTGGTAGATTCTTCTGATGAAAAATGATTGCCAAGAACATGAGGACTGCAGACCATACTTCTTGTTAGAGTTTGGATTTGACATTTGTAGATAATCAGCATATCCTATGCAAGTGATAAGAAGAGTACATGGCTTTGTTAGATTTATACGAATTATCCAAAGTCAAAGTAGTTGGAAATTATTTTTATTTGGAACTATGTCAAGATTGCTATCTCTGTGTTTGCATCATGAGTTGGGTGGGATATCTAAGGAAAGGAAGATAGTGAGAACTAAAAGGAGAAATCTAGAGGCTTAATGGTTCAACAGGTTTTGAGAGCTGAAAAACTTTTCTTTAGAGCCTCAGAGAATAAAATAAATTGTTACATTATTTTGTTTTCCTACTTTCAACAGTCACATACTCATAGAGTTTTGCAGGGATTTTCTGTGCTCCATGGACAACAGCATTCTTTGAGCTCTGAATGACCTGCAATCTGAGTGTTGATGTGTATTAAGCTATAACTCTCTGGCATATACAAAACTTTTGATGGATTCCATTACTTGTCCGCTGAACTGCAGCCTTGTTTCCAGAACAAAGAGACTTGCCTAAGAATTAGGGACAGGTTCAGTTTATGACTAACTGGCATTAATGAAGGATCATTAGCATTTTGGGCCTTGACTGTTACATCTATTTTTCTTGTCACTTTAATGCCAAAATGCAAAAAAATCCTTGAAGCCTTCCCCTACCCTTTTATTTTTAAAGCACAATATTTACTAAGGGAAAAACAAGATGGTGCTTAGGCTTACATTTGTATGCTAATTATAGGGAGGGAAACCAGTTGCTCTTGTACAGTCATTGCCTCTATAGGCAAAGGGCTGGATTGGTATCATTCAGTTTGCTGGTAGCTTCCTGCTACAACACAGGAAGCCGTGGCCCAGCAGTCCAGCCTGTCTTAGTTCCTTTTTTTGTTGGCAGCCATCTTCTGTGTGTAGGGTGCATTAATGCTAAAACTTAGCAGATTTAGGGGTATTTGGAGCCTTCACTCTCTGCATGGCAAACTGTGCACGCCATCACTGTGGTCATAAGTTATAACCTATTGGTTTGTCTGAAAAGTTACGCTTCTAATTTTTCCCTCCCAAGCTATGACTTAGGCATAGAGAATCGTGATGCCACCCATGATCAAGTCACCAAGGATGCTGCAGAGGCCATAAAGAAATACAATGTGGGTGTCAAGTGTGCTACTATCACCCCCGATGAGAAGAGGGTTGAGGAGTTCAAGTTGAAACAAATGTGGAAGTCACCGAACGGCACCATCCGAAATATTCTGGGTGGCACTGTCTTCAGGGAAGCTATTATCTGCAAAAATATCCCCCGGCTTGTGAATGGATGGGTGAAACCCATTATTATAGGTCGTCATGCTTATGGGGACCAAGTAAGTCATTTTGGCACAATTCGATTTTCCATATTGTTTTTTCATGACCCAGACGTTCCTTTTTACGTGCATTTTATTCCTATCTTTCGGTGTCTATGCCCATTAAGCAAGGTACAAAATTGAGAAATGCATATATGTATATGCATAACTATATCTTTACGTCATTTAAATAGTGGTAGATAAACAGATAAACTTACAAATCAGTACTCATCTCAACACGTATGATTTTTTTCAAACGTGTTTTCTTCTTTATCCTTTTATTAAGTTATACTGTAAGATATGCCATTTTTATGTTAGTAATTTGATATGGTCCAACCAGATCAGTGGTTTTCAACCCTGGCTGCACAATAGGATACCTTATGAGTCTTTTGGTGGTTTGTTTTGGTTTGGTTTTGGTTTGCTTTGCCTTTTTTGTTTCTTTGTTTTAATTCCAATGCCTGTGTCCCACCCTATACAAGTTGAAATCTGAATTCTGTGGGGGTCAGGCATTTTAAAACTTCCTAGCTGATTCTAATGTGCAAAGTTGATAACCATCCAAGACTATATTACATGTGATCACTTCATGCAGAAAAGAAAAAACTGACCCAACAATTGAAAGCAGTCTCATGAAAGTATTCCCTCCTGACTGGAAAGAAAATATCGTTTCTGTACTTTTGTACCAGTAGGCTCATTGCCAAATTAAGCAGAAAAACTGCCAACTAAAAAACATCCAAATTCTGTGTTGAAACTGAGGCTTCAGACTTTCATAGAAAATAGCTTATGTCTCAAAAGAACCTTAAAAACAGGAATCTCTAGATGGTGAAATCCAGAAGGTCCAAGGTAGCTATCCTTGAAAACAGTGTGGTTAGGGTCGGTTTTTCAGTCCTTGAGGGGTCAGTTAACTTTGTTCCACCCTGTGGCTAAAACTCTCCCGTCATCTCAGCCAGTCCCTTTACAGAAACCTCCCAGAAGCCCAGGCCAGAGAATCTACGTAGGTGGCAGTGGTGCAAACTCACTAATCCTGGGAACATCACCCTGGGTTCTTACCAATTCATATCACATCTTTTTTTTTTTTTTGGGGGGGGGGTCCTTTTTGGTTTTTTATTATTTTAACATCAGTAATTTGGAAGAATGGCTATTCTGTTTACTAATGTCCAGATTAAAAATTCCAAACCTCAAGTTGAATCACTGGCTATTTAAATGTGCATAGACCTATACAAAGCATTTATGGTGCTTTGGTGCCCAATGTCTCCCTTTTGACAAATGAAAATAAATTACCACCCACAGTGAAAGACTTTATATAGATTTTGTATAGATTTTTTTTGTTGTTTTGTTTTGTTTTGTTTTGAGATAGAGTTTCACTTGGTCGCCCCAGGCCAGAGTGCAGTGGCATCATGATAGCTCACTGCAACTTCAAACTCCTGGGCTTAAGCGATCCTCCTGTCTCAGCCTCCCCAGTAGCTGGAACTACAGGTGCATGCCACTGAACCTGGCTGATTTTTCTATTTTTGTTAGGGAAGGAGTCTTGCTCTTGCTTAGGCTGGTCTTGAACTGACCTCAAGCGATCCTTTCACCTTGGCCTCCCAGAGTGCTAGGACTATAGGCGTGGTCACTGTACCCATCCTAGATATTTAATCTTTACTGTTATCTGACTGCTCTTTTACCTACTGTTAATAGTATTAATCTAAGCAATTACATGTGGCTGGTACCTGAGTCTGCAAGTATTCTGATCCAAATCGTTGAAGAAGGTACAATGCAGCAAAGACTGGTGGGTGCCCAGTGTATGCCAGGCACATTTTTCTATTAGAGTTGCTCAGGCCCATAAGGGAGGTGGCTGACCTTGAACATCCCATTTCTAAGGGTCATCATCCTATTAGATGTGCTTTTACAGTAACTGCTTCATATAGATAAATCCTGGGCCTGATGTTAGTAACAATGATACTGTGGAAATACTGAGCCCTGACATTCTAAGTCAGGACTTGATCCCAGGTCTTTTGACCCTGGATGCATTATTTCCACTACATCACAGTTCCTTCCTAGTAAGATTGGTGTAAGAATCGAATGAGATGATACAAGATAAGCACTTAAAGCATCTAGCATATCGTAAGGACAAAACATTAGTCCTCTCATTATCATCTTCAGTAATACAACTAGTGTTGTTATCATCCCGCTCTAGGAAGACTTTCCTGACCTCCAGGCCGTGGTAATCTCTCTTCCTCTGTCATCCTATAGCATTTTTTTTTGTCTGTGCCCTTTTTTGACATTTAAAAGCTCTGATATTGCTTCTCACTTATATATGTCCTTATCAGGCTATAAACTTTCTAAGGGAAAGTACCTTGTGGTATCTCTGTCCACTCAGAAAACTGCCCTGTACATGGTAGGCACCTAATATTTATTGATTTTGGGGAACTCTCCTGACCTCTTCATCCCCATCTCTAATAAAAAGAAGGTTGAGCCTCACTGCCTATTTGTCTAAGTGTCTTCTAGCTCTACATTGTATGATTATTTTCCTTGTAATTCCTGTTAGAGTAATTTTCTTTTTTTATACCTTTTCCCTCCTACCCAGTACAGAGCAACCGATTTTGTTGTTCCCGGGCCTGGAAAAGTAGAGATAACCTACACACCAAGTGATGGAAGCCAAAAGGTGACATACTTGGTACATAACTTTGAAGGTATGTGTGAGTTCATTTTAAGCTACCTCTTTTTTTTTTTTTGTACAAATGATTTAGATAACATTATTATTGGTTTTTTAAATTAGTTGTGTGACTACCTAAAAATATAACCTGTATCAACAGTATTTCTGTGGAACCCTACTTCTAACATAAGAAAGTAATTGGCTCCCATGCCTTCTTATGGCATGATAAAGATTAGGCATTTAACTGGAAATGCATACAGGCAATGACAAGGATATCATTATGCAATCATCTTAAAACACAGAGGTTCCAGACCAGCCTGAGCAAGAGCAAGACCCTGTCTCTACTAAACAAAAATAGAAAGAAATTAGCTGGACAACTAAAAATATATAGAAAAAATTAACCGGGCATGGTGGTGCATGCCTGTAGTCCCAGCTACTTGGGAGGCTGAGGCAGAGGATCGCTTGAGCCCAGGAGTTTGAGGTTGCTGTGAGCTAGGCTGACGCCACAGCACTCTAGCCCAACTGTAGTAAGACTCTCTCTGAAAAAAAAAAAAAACAGAGGGAAGGTTGGCAGGAGTCTGTTGTGCATGAAATATATAAATTAAATGTTAATAGTCCCCAAATCACCTGTCATGTAATCCTGCCCTTTGCTCTGGTACAGTTTGTATTTGGAAATGGTTGCGTTATTTATTTGCTGAAATTTTCTTCTCGTCCTTGTGGGTATTTATCCCGTGGAAGTGGAATGTTTACTACTTTCCTTTTCTTCCCCAGCCACACTGCTGCATCAAAGGTACATTGTGGCAAATCCCACCCAAAAGTTGCTAAAAGGACCAGTGGTCCCTTTTTGTCCACTACTGAAGTTGCTAAGCACTCACAGACAAAAAAAGCCCAGCACCTCCCTAGCTTGTGTTTTCCTTGCCGCCTCCAAATCACGTCATTTTAATAGAATCTAGTTCTGCGGGTTTCAGCACCTTTCACATTCTGAGCCCGAGTTTACCCTGGGCATTGGCATGGCTTCAAGTTCTGTCTTTTAGTGATAACAAAGTTTAATGAGAGTTGTGAAACACCAGTGATTATACACGTAGCGTTATTATTTCTGCCAATTACAGTAGGAATGCTTTCTATCCTCCAGGAAATTGTGAGAATTTTCATTCAGTATTTGAAATGCAAATTTTTCTCAATGCCTGAGGATTGAGCGTACCCCTGAAGTTTAAAATACATGTTCAGGAATTATTAAAGTATGTAAAAGAAAGTTTCAAAATTATTTATCCTTCCTTGAGTGTATTTCTGGTTCACATCAGTAGTTTTTGGTATTTCAGTATCTTCAGGATTGTATTGCCCTTCCAAAACAAGTTAGAATGTCCTTGTCCAGAACTTAATTTTCTCCCATTATGTGCCATAGCAACTTATGGAATACTCAGGTTGGACGCCTGCCTTGACTTCTAAAGTCTGGTCTCATACATGGGAGCTGAGAATTATGTCCTTTGGTTGTAGTGGGTGACTTTAGCCTTGTTACAACTAAACCCCATTTACCTTTCTCCATTTTTCTCTCATTGGCTTCCCCTCCACAGATGGCGGTGGTGTTGCCATGGGTATGTACAATCAAGATAAGTCTATCGAAGATTTTGCGCACAGTTCCTTCCAAATGGCTTTGTCTAAGGGTTGGCCTTTGTATCTGAGCACCAAAAACACTATTCTGAAGAAATATGATGGACGTTTTAAAGACATCTTTCAGGAGATATATGACAAGTAAGTACAGGTTTTCTTTTTTTTCCTTTTTCTTTTCTCTTAAGCTGTTATTTATCATATAGAATTTGCTTCTCCCTATCCTTTTGATTCTGGGACAAACTGAGTGAAAATTATCACTATCTCTTATGATAAGGGCAAAACTGAGATTTAAGAGGAGTGAAACAAAACCATTCTGACTTGCTTTCAGAAGATAAATGTGCTCTTAAATAAGGGTTAATATTTGAATAAAAGTGTCCTGTTAATGATAAAAAGGTCTAATTTTTCGGGTGTGTGAATTTCTGAGTCAGACCCATTTCCATTCTTTCTGAAGCTCATTGTTACAATTTAAAATTCTGTTTTAGTGCAGTCATTTGAACTTAAGTCTAAATTTATAACAACTTTGAATGCAAGAACACATGAGGTGAGTGTATGTTAACGTTCAAGATGACGTAACTTCCCTTTAGGTGCAAGTGTTCAGGTCAGGACTTGGATTTAGATGAGAAATCTTTCCTGAGGCATTTTGATTTCTCTTCCTGTTACCCATCTGTACTAAGCCTAGAAACTGTCCTGGAATAAATCTAATTTCCTGAATAATATCAAGCAATAGAATAGTCTCTTTTTTCTTTTATACCCTTACAATAAGCAAATCTCAAGACTCTGATCAGTAGCATATTGAGAACTGTGAAAAGTAAAGTAGTAGTCGGGATACTCTACTGTCTCACTTAATCCTTACACCTTCCCTGCAAGGTGGGTAAAAAAAAATCACTCTTACGGATGGCTAAATTGGGGTTTCACAGCTAGAATTTGGGCAGGGATTTGAGCCTGTGTCTGTCAGATTCCCAAGTTTGTGCTGCTTCTATTAATACTAAAAAATACTGTGTCCTTCTCCCACCCCCACCCCCTTCGAGAGAAGCTGATGATGTCCCTAACAAAACCAATTTTCTTTTTCATTGTTCTCTTTTCTTTACTGTTTCTTAGGCAGTACAAATCCCAATTTGAAGCCCAAAAGATCTGGTATGAGCATAGGCTCATCGATGACATGGTGGCCCAAGCTATGAAATCAGAGGGAGGCTTCATCTGGGCCTGTAAAAACTATGATGGTGATGTGCAGTCGGACTCCGTGGCCCAAGGTAAGGAGCCGGGGGTCCAAGTGCAGGTGGAGCTTGGCCTGTAGCAGTTGGGTCAATCCACCATAGTTCTCCAATTTCGGAAGAGGGATTTTGTAGCCCTTTGTTGTAAAATCATGCAATGTTAGAACTGCAAGGCATCAAGGTCCATCATCTAATCTGACAGATAAGACAATTTATCTCAGACTGGCAGGAAACTTTACTCAGGGTCACATGGAAAGTACCTCAGTGGATTGACACTCCTGGTTCCAGCCTTATCTGATCTGAAAATTGCTCCCTTTCTCTATCCTCATTTTCCTTCTGGTGAGAATGTAAAAAACCAGGGCACTCTGACAAGAAGGGGTTAAGTGAGAGGCCTGGATTGTCTAATAACTAAGGGGACTGGGAGTCTCCAAGAGCTCATTCATCTGGCAACAGGCCCTAGTCATGCCTCTCTGCCAGCCTTGAAGGCCGTTCTGGTACTATATAAAACAAATGTGTTTACTGCTTAGCTTTAAACATAAAGTTGAGCAAAGAAGCCCAGGGCTGTCCACAGAAATTCTAGGAACCAGGGGTTTCAGGCCTGGGGTGGGGACCAAATCAACGGAAGCTCTCCTTTCCCTGATTTCCTCAGTGCCAAGGCTTCTTCAGTTTCAGTTGCCCATGCTGGCTGTGTAAACTTGAATCTCCCCAGATGAATGTTTGTGTTAACTTTAATTGTGTTTGCTTTTCCCCAGAAAGTACTTTTTTCTTTCTCTTATAAATGTTAAGTGTCTCCTATCAGTGTGAAAGGTAACTTTTATGTCAGGTAAATGAGTTACACAACCCTCTTTTCCTGCCTTTTGTTTCTCTAAGTCCTCACAATCATGTGTACTAAATGCGACAGGAAGGAGTGATGCTTTGTGATGACTCCATGGTGGGTAAGGAAAACTACTCCTTGAAACCAGAGTTCTGGGAAAGGGACCCAAGCCATTCCATTATTTTTAAATATCCTCATAGCAACAAGGAGAGAGTATTTAGAGAAATATTTCAAATGTAAATGTCAAGTTATGGAGGTTCCAAGGTCTTGAAGATTTCTAAGGCACGGCGTGCAATAATGCACTGAGAAGAGACCTGGACCAAAGCTTTCTGTCTGTGCAGAGCCTGTAGATACTGTGACCTCAAGGTAGCTCAACAGATTAACAAACAGCAGCACTGTCCTTTCATTCATTCATCCCTAGAGACGTGAACTGCTTTGGACTTTCACCATTTTAATTGTATCCTCGGTTTTGACAATGGTAGCAGCCAGACTCAGCGTGGGTATGGTCCTGAACTTATCTAGTCAATAAGTATTTGAGTATCTACGAAGGCTCAGACCACACAGTGCTATGGAACAAATTACTAATCACACACAGAAATTTGTGCTAATTGTGCTCAAAAATGACTGAAAACAAAAAAATTATAGTTAATCTACTTAGTCTCAGACAAAAAAAAAAAAATGAAGTAGTCTATTGTAAATTTACATTAGTAACTTCTCAGCTATTCTTGGGAGGTAGCAAAAATTGAGAAAAGGGTTTTATGAATTCAGCTGTAAAAAAGTGAATGAAAGAAGAAAAATTAATTGGACGGACTTATAATGTAATTCTCTGAACAGAAAACCACAGAAGAGGATTGTTTTGTCGAGGGTCATAAAAAGACAAAGAAGGGCAAGTGGGATGTTCTTGAATCCAACCCACCCACCCTGTTTTCTTGGTGGGTTTTTTTGTTTTGTTTTATATTTGAGACAGGGTCTTACCCTGTCACCTGGGCTAGAGGGCAGTGGCATCATCATAGCTCACTGCCATGTCAAACTGCTGGGCTCCAGCAATCCTCCTGCCTCAGCCCCCAAATAGCTAGAACTACAGTACATGCCACCATACCTAGCTGATTTTTTCTAAAATTTTTTTGTAGAGGTAGGATCTCACTGTGTTGCCCAGGCTGGTCTTGAACTGCTAGCCTCAAGTGATCCTCCTGCCTCAGTCTCCCAAAGTACTAGGATTACAGGCATGAGCCACTGTGCCCAGCCTTAACTGCCTTTCTTCCTGGTCCCAGCAAGTATATTAGCAGCTTGAGGGCAGGAGAAAGCTCTCATTCATCTTTATTTCTCCAGAACTGCAGAGCATCTGCATATAAGAATAACAATAATATACTGAGCTCTTTCTATGTGGCCAGTACTATTTAAAGAATATGAATATACTTTTCATATATATTTATGAATATATATACTAATCTAATCCTTTAATAACTCAGTGAAGTAGGTGCTTTTATTATTCTCGTTTATACATAAGAAAGCTGACCACGGTAGCTATGAAGTCACAACACTAGGGTGATGCATGCAGTCAATCCCTGAGCCCTCCATCACAGAGCAGAGCAGGTGTCCCTAAGATAAATGAGAAAGTAGAGCTTTTCCAGGTCCTTTGACTCTGACATCTGGAGCACGGACTCTGCTTTCTGAACAGCAGAAGAATTTTTTTGTTTTTGTTTTTGAGACAGAGTCTCACTTTGTCACCTGGGCTAGTGCCGTGGTGTCAGCCTACCTCAGCAACCTCAAACTCCTGGGCTCAAGCGATTTTCCTGCTACCGCCTCCCGAGTACCTGGGACTACAGGCACATGCCACCACACCTGGCTAATTTTTCTATTTGCAGTAGAGACAGGGTCTCACTGTTGCTCAGGCTGGTCTCGAACTCCTGACCTCAAGCAATCCTCCCGCCTCAGCCTCCCAGAGTGCTAGGATTACAGGCGTGAGCCACCATGCCCAGCTGCTGAAGAATTATTGATGACTCCATGTGCTCCATGTACTTTGGTTTCCAAGACCCATCAAGATTGAATCATTTGCTCTCATCTCTGAGAGACCCAGTGCACATCATGTAATTGAACCCAGTGTTCATGCTCTGCCACCTATAGGTTATGGCTCTCTTGGCATGATGACCAGTGTGCTGATTTGTCCAGATGGCAAGACGGTAGAAGCAGAGGCTGCCCACGGGACTGTAACCCGTCACTACCGCATGTACCAGAAAGGACAGGAGACGTCCACCAATCCCATTGGTAAGATGGTGCTTACTTCTACGTTGGTTTCCAGTTAGAGAGTGCTCTCCAAAGGGACTCAGTGTTTTGTGTGCAAAGTCATCACCAAATAGCTGATTTGTTCTAATAAGAGCTATTTTAATGTGCCTCTTAAAATACACAATATATGTGTGTTTCTATTTTTGTGGAAGAACATAGGTTAGAAAGAAGAATATTATCAACAAGCCTTTTCCTTTACCTCTGGAGCAGTGAAATGTCACATAAGGCTACATATCTAAAAGCTACTTGGGTAGATCCTTCCAACAAGTTTTCAAGGACAGCACTTTAAAAAGAGATTACAGCCTGGAAAGAGGAGACCAATATAGACAAGAGATAGAAGAGATTGTGACCTCTCTCAAATTAGTAAATGCCTTAAGCTGTAAGCACTAGTACTACACTGTAAAAATGCACTTTCTTTTAAAGTTTCTATTTGGTAAAAAATATTTCCAACTCTCCTAAAACTTCTAGCCCATATGGATAATATCTAATGAAGTGTATCACTTAAACAAACGCTATTTTGTTTTGGGATATTATGACTTATTTGGGAATCCTATATTGATGATTGGAGATGGGTTGGGATGATCCTATGGGATGATTGGAGTGTTGTTGTTATTTTCCTCTTTCAGCTTCCATTTTTGCCTGGAGCAGAGGGTTAGCCCACAGAGCAAAGCTTGATAACAATAAAGAGCTTGGCTTCTTTGCAAAGGCCTTGGAAGAAGTCTGTATCGAGACCATTGAGGCTGGCTTCATGACCAAAGACTTGGCTATTTGCATTAAAGGTTTACCTAAGTAAGTATAAGATGCCCAAACTCTGTGGTCAGATTACCACATAATGCTCACTGGGCCCAAACCATCAGTGCTTTTTGGAATTATATGAATTGTTATTTGTCGTCTAGTTCAGTGGTCAGCACACATTATCTGTAAATTGTCAGATAGTGAACATTTTAGGTTTTGTGGGATATACAGTCTTTTTACAACTACACAACTATTCAACTTTGCCTCTGCTGTTGTAGCAGGAAGGCAGTCATAGACTAATCCAGAAAGGAATGGATATGGCAGCATCCCAGTCAAATTTTATGTTCAAAACCAGGTTGCAGGCTAGATTTGGTCCATCACCAGGCTGTGGTTTGCTGACCTCTCATTAACAATCATTGAATGATAAGGTTGTATTTAATTTTAAGAAGAAAATTATAGACAATTAGAAATAAGGGGACCACAGAGGCTATTTTATTCCACTCTTTTATTTTCTTTAACTTACAGATGAGAAAAGTAAACAGCACAAGTATAAAATGTCCAGTTTATCATAATTCCTTCCTTAAGTATCCATAACCATCAGTCAAATATTTGAGGGCCCATGTGTTGCCCAGGGTTTTTCCGAGAACATGGTAGCCAGTATTCCAGTTGGATTAGCTGCTAATCAGAGACTCCTGCCTCAAAGTCAAAGTTAATTACTATCATCCACCTCAAGAAACACTACTAAAATTTGACACTAATACCATGTCCCAACCAGTGTGTCCCCAGAGATCTCAGTTACAATCAGTATAGCCTAGTGATCGATATATACTCGATCACTACATGTTTCTTAAATTTCCAGCAAGAATACAATGTTTGAAATGTTCTTATCAATATAATACCTCTGTAGCCTGTTTGATAGGCATCTATCAGCAGGAATATGCTAGCCAGTTCATTGTCTTGTTCTTATATAGAACACTGACAGAAGTAACAGCATTAAAACTTTTTGTAAGGGCCAGGCGTGGTGGCTCACGCCTGTAATCCTAGCACTCTGGGAGGCCGAGGCAAGTGGATCGCTCAAGGTCAGGAGTTTGAAATCAGCCTGAGCAAGAGCGAGACCCTGTCTCTACTAAAAATAGAAAGAAATTAATTGACCAACTAAAAATATATATATATGAAAAATTAGCCGGGCATGGTGGCACATGCCTGTAGTCCCAGCTACTCAGGAGGCTGAAGCAGTAGGATTGCTTGAGCCCAGGAGTTTGAGGTTGCTGTGAGCTAGGCTGACGCCACGGCACTCTAGCCCAGGCAACAGAGTGAGACTCTGTCTCAAAAAAAAACAAAACACTTTTTGTAAGGACATGAAACAGTTTGTGGGAAGGTGGGTAAAGGTTTGGCTGTACCCTGAATGAGTTTTGTTATCTTTAAGAATGAGAAAGAGGAAATGGGATGATTTTGGACTCACCAGCATTAGTCTGAACTGAAGCTCTGTGATAGTTTCACCCTCAAAGCTACGTGGCAAGAAACCTGTGAATGTGGGTGTAGATAAGCCTCCCCCTCAGGCTGCCAAGAGAGCTGAGTCCCAAGCCCCGTGAACCTTGAGCACAGTCTTTGTAGATTTGTAGCTTGTTAACATTAATGGGTTTTCTTCCAGAAATAAATAGAATTTAAGTAGCATTTCTAAGACTTTTCTCCTACCTGCTACCATATCAGAGACAAACTAAATTTTCTTCCTTTTTTCCTCCCCGTTAGTGTACAACGTTCTGACTACTTGAATACATTTGAATTCATGGACAAACTTGGAGAAAACTTGAAGATAAAACTGGCTCAGGCAAAACTTTAAGGTCATACCTGGGCTTAAGAGGATAAATGTTTTTTGGAAACTAGGTCCACAGGTTTACATTTTTCTGTATAACACTCAAGGATAAAGGCAA
The DNA here is from genome assembly GCA_963574885.1 of Lepilemur ruficaudatus. NCBI lineage: Eukaryota > Metazoa > Chordata > Mammalia > Primates > Lepilemuridae > Lepilemur > Lepilemur ruficaudatus. Next base: position 11,590 of record CAUYRT010078073.1, on the reverse strand, counting down.
AATCAATTTTGTAATTTGTTTAGAAGCCAGAGTCTATCTTTTCTATAAGTTTATAGCCTTTTTCTTATACATGCAATTATTGCCGCCTTCATGAATGTGGCAGGGGACTTGTTTTAAATTTTGTTTCATTTTCTAGGAATTAGGTTAGTACTTATTCGTATTCACTGTCACTTTTTCTCATGTTCTGATATAAATGACCAAAATCAAGAGTGCTCAAAAGGGTACATGATAGCCACAGTTTTGTTCCCTAAAATATGTGTAAAAGTAGAAACTCACTCCCTTGCCCTCTTGTCCATGACCTTGGGCATGGGATGTTTTGGTGTTACAGATGTCCCATTACGTGAGGTAGAACGGTACATTCAACTTGCACATGATTGGAACAAAGTATGAGTGCAATTAAAATGTGTTGAAGACACTGCTGTCAATTTTGTGAAGAGCTTGTTGAATGTTTCCAATATGCTAAATATTTTTTGAGGCCACCAGAGAGTTTGGAATCCAGAATAAGTACTACCTGGAGGTTTGTCCTCTGTTTCTTCATCCTTCTGGCCTGGCCTGAGCATTATGCTACCCTAAGTAGCATGTAGCATCATCCAAGTGCAATAATGTTAGCTGCATCTTCTTTGGACTTCTGGCCTGTTTCATTTCTTTTATATAAATGTGATCTCTCAGAAGTTTAATAAACACTATTCTAGTCCTGTTCTTCATCTGAACTGTTAATTTTAATTAAAATTAAGTGCTAATGACAATTTTTCTGAGTTTTTATTTATTTAATGTACTTAAATGCCAAGCACAGTACTAGCCATAGGAATTTGGTTTGAAAAAAATGTCTGCTCTCAAGAAGTTTACTACGGGGAAAAATATGGAAAAGTGAACAGTAAGATGTGGATCCTACAGTGAAAGGAAAGAGGACCAAAAATGGAACTAAAGGGGTAATTGGGGAATATTATAGAATAGGTCCTATCTATGCACATGCTGAGTTTAGGCGTTATCTTGTAAGCTAATAGGGATCCAGTGAAGACTTTTCAGAAATAAAGGACTTGATCATATTTTTATTTTTCAAAATATTCTAGGACCATTGGTCCAATATTGTTGGAATAGTAGCATCAAACTTTGCTGCTAATTCACACGTAGGTTGAGATGGATTTGCTTCCACTTCAGCTTTCAGCTCTTCATTATCCACCTTAGTGTTAGGTCGCCCACATGGATCATTTTCAAGATTAAACTCACCAGAACAGAACTTCTCAAACCATCGATGTACTGTGTGTTCATTAGCCACATCTTTCCCAAACACTTCATTGATATTTCAAGCTGTCTGCTCACAACGGAACTCATATTTGAATTTTTGACTTATGCGCGGTTTCACAAAAATTGCTCTAAAAAAACTGTGGAAGATAATCACAAGGCAAACTGCATTTGAAAGACTGAGGATGTGCCCTCACCATAAAAAACCAAGAAGTGTCAAAGTGAAATGTCAGAGATATCAACTGTCAAACTTAGTACTTAAGGAAATTGGACATTTCATACTTAATAACTTTAATATATCAGTGGCCATTTTGGACTGGAACTTGGGAATCCTTACAGCAGAGCTATCTATACCTGCATGGTTCAGGTTTGGGTGGAAGACAGCATCACATGGAACAAAAGGATGGCATTGGATTGGGTGATCTTAAATAGTCCCCCCAGCATTCACAAACATCCTAGAAGTTGATCAGATGAGTGCCACTCCAATGTCTATCAGGATCAGCATTTGGCCAAGAACCAGTTAATGTTCTAAAATAATTATCAAATGCACAGATGCTGACCAATACATTCAGAAGCTAATGGTTTATTTTGTAACAACGAGAGGGTCAGAATTGTTGACCTGGAAAATGACTACTCTTTATTTAGCATAACATTGAAGGCAGCAGGATCCAGGGACAGAGAAGGTAAGAGTTCCAGAATTCAAAACTCTAAATTGCAGCTACTGTTTCTAAGGAAGAATTTTTAGCGGAAAATATTTAGAATTTAATCTTAACAGTTAGAATCACTGCTCCCCTGTGTTCTTGCCTGATACGTAAAATCCTTCTAAGACACTAACAAGTGATTTCCTGTCTCACATTTGAATATTTATATAATAAAAATTCTCCTCTATCAACTGTCTTGATCCTTCCTGTTAAGAAGGAAATTAGAAACCAATATAAAAAACAATAATGAAGACTTTGAATATTTATGTCAATAATGATAAAAAAAATTGTACTCTATATATCTCTCTCATATTAGAGGTCTTATTTCATAGTCTCTATTTTTAATATTAGAGAGAATGTAACTTCCAAACTCCTAGTTCCTCTGGAACAAGAAAAATCAAAGAACTCTAAATTTGGATGATATCTCAGACTCTAAAGGAAGGGAATTTTGCAGATATTGTAGCATTGTTTGTAACTTTTGATATTATTTCCAAATTTACAGAAAAGTTGTAAGAGTAGTATGAGAAAATTGCTATTGCGTATTTTGTATCTCTCTCTCTTTTCATGCACACACACACACACACACACACACACACACACGTCCACTTTCTTTTCCTGAACTATTTTAGAGTAATTTAAAGACATTTTGCCTTTTTGCCCGTAAATACTTTAGTGTGTATTTCCTAAAAAGAACAAGGACATTCTCTTATATAACCACAAAGCAATTATCAAAATTAGGAAATCTAACATTGGCTCAATATAATACAGTCCCTATTCGCGTTTCAGCAACTGTTCCAATAATCTCTACAGCTTCCTCTCTTTCCCTCCAGGATCCAGTCCAGGATTACACTTGCATTTAGTTGTCCTGTCTCTTAAGTCTCCTTATATCTGACAAGATCCTCAGCCTTTCTTTTTCTTTCTAGACCTTGGCATTTTTTTTTTTTTTTTTTTTTTTGGTGAAACAAGGTCTTTCCCGGTTGCCCAGACTGGAGCACAGTGGCGTGATCACAGTTCACTGCAGCTCCAACTCCTGGACTCAAGCAACACCACTTCCCCACCCCCGCCTGGCTAATATTTTTATTTTGGTGGAGGAGGGGTGTCTCACTGTGTTGCCCAGGCTAGACTTTGACATTTTTGAAAAGCACAAAGCTAGTTATTTTCTAGAAAGTTTTTCAGTTTGGGTTTGTCTAATGTTTCCTTGCAATTAGATTCAAGTTATACAATTTTGGAAAAAATACCACTGAAATGTGTTAAAGAAACATTATTCAATGATACTTGTAAAAACAGGGTAAAGAATATTTTATTCAGGATCATCATGAGAGGTATAGGGATCACTGAATGGGGTCTTGCATGGGGGAGAGAAATTGGGCTCAACTCTGAACACAGCAAGGACAAGTGGGAACTGATAGCCAAGGAGCAGGGTGGGGTCAGTGCATGGAAAATTACTAAGAGCAAACATCATGGGGAAGGGGAGATTGTGGCTAAACCGACCTAACAGGATTCTTGCTGAGGACAGACCAGGGTGACCAGACATCACCTGGGGGAGGTTGGAGGATGAGAAACCAAGTCAGATATCTAGGGTGGGGGGTTCTTTCTAAACTGACTTAGCAGAGTTCTTTGCTAAAACTGTATTTTACAAGGAAGTACAAAGATGGGCCAAGCAGAAGGTTCAGAAGCCTGTCTAAAGTCTGACCAAGCAAAACTGTATCTTTGTCAAGTAATATAGTATCCTTCTTGGTATATGATAGTGAGGGAAGGGGGAAAGAACAGATGATGTTGCCCAAGTACTGGTGAAGTTAGCTTTACTCATTTGGTAATGAGTAGCTGCCTTGTTTCTCCATTGTGAATTTACCATTTTCCACTTTGTAAATATAAGTAATACGTAGGGAGATGCTATGTATGCACATTGCTCCTCATCAAACTGCATCCATAGTTTTAGTGTCCATTGGCAATTTTATAACTTCATACCTTCTATAATTATTAATATATAGTATAAGTATGTGACATATTTACATTTTACTATAAAAAATAGCTTTCCCTTCCCTCCATCTATTTAAATATTTATTAATTTATGTCAGTATAGATTCACAGATTCTGTTTTATTCAATGGGCTGTAATCCATCACCCTTCTCATGTATTTTGATGCTTAAATTGCCTTGGATTTGGCCAATGGGAATCCCATCAAGCTGGGTCCCGTCAAGATTGTAATTTGAGTATTTTGCAAGCAGTTAGTTTGGGTGTACTGTCTTGTGTATTAGGCCACCCAGTAACATGTTTCATTTTTCTTTAATGAGGCTTCGTCTAAGAAGGGTTTCCACGTAGGATCTTCCTTTTCTACCAATAGAAGGTGTTGGTCCTTGCCTTCCTTTCCAGATCAGACCAGCAGAAAGTGTTGTTGAAAGACTGCCCTTTTCAAGATAGATCTCCAGAGACTGGAGACTTACTTAGCTGAATTAGACTAAGTAAGTTTGTTAGACTTACAAACAAAGGTACTAGAGTGCTAGGCTCACCAGTTCCTGACCCTTTGAAAAGAGGGGAATATCTACTTTCAAAATTCTATCATTGAGACTAAATGTGGAACATACATTTAGGTAATAATCAATGGAGGCAGGGACAGAGTATGATTGGGACAGATGCATGGAGGGCTTCTAGAGTAATTGGCCATGATCTGTTTCTTGTAATGATTACAAAAGTGCCTTGTAATAATTTATTAAAGTATACATTGGGTTTTTTTTAAACAACTTTATTGAAGTATAATTTACATACCATGCAATTAATTCATTTTAAGTGTACAATTAAATGATTATTATACATTGGTTTTGTGTGGTCTACTGTATCCATTTTTTTAAAAGATTTTTAAAGTGTATTAGGAAGCCTATTCTGAATGCCTTGGGCTAATTGCACAGGATCACATTCTCTTGGAACAAATCCAGAAACTTTCTCTCCAATGTTGGCTTACCCTCCTGACAAAACCTTTCAGTTTGCCTTTGATAGCGTGACACAATTTCAAGCACATCATCTTTAATCTTTTCAAATATAGGCTAGAAAATCTCTAAGAAGATGCTCTGTTCTATAATTTCAGCTGGACTGTATACTAAGTATTGTGAGTACTGACACTTGAGGGTTCTTAGTTGGCTTTTCCCTTATGTGGATGAATCCACGACACGTTCTTATTAGGAGTATTTGGTTTTAGATGGTGGAAAAGAAAAAAAAAGAAAAGAAAATGAAAAGAAAAAAAGGAGTATTTGGTTTTAAAGCTTTCATTTGATTTCTACATAAGAATATCCTCTTCCTGGTTGCGCTCCCTTTGTTTTGTCTGGAAAACAATGCTTGGCCCATTACTTATATGTTCAGAGACTAAGCTTCAAGACATCTTCTAACTGAATCACATTTTCCTATTTTTTAAGTCACTAAATTTTTACCAATTTTTAAATTTTCTCCTACTTCTTTTCCCACTTGAGGAGCTTTTCAGTCATTTCCTAGAGAGTTTGACACTGAATTTTTGAAGTAAATTCCAAAATGCTTAAACTATATGATAAAAACTAATATCTTTGACCCTGAATTTTGATTCTAATATTGTAGAGCTACTTTTACCTATTTAAAATTTTCCATATTTTCCATTTGCAGTCCTTTTGCTAGAATTACTCAGTGAGTTTTCTTTTGCTTATGTTCCTATTCTATTGTTTGAGATATCCTGCAAGTTGGTGACTTATTTTTTCCTGCAAATTAATTACCATGCTCTTGTACTATTCCACAAAGACTTACCACTTGGATGTCAGCCAATGGTTTGAATCTGGCCTTTCCACCTGTATCAACTTCTTTATAGAAGGATTTTTTTTTTGTCCTGTCTTATATCTTCGAACCCGATGCATCCAACAAATAGATTTGAGTTTGCCCTCTAATCTTGACACTCTCTTGGTAAATCAGGGTCCTCGAGGACTCAGAACTTCTAGGTGGAGGTACTTCTCTTATAGGTCAGGCTACAGGTATTCCAGTTGTACTAGATAGCTTGGGTTTTGAGTTATTGGTTTTGTTACAGGGTTTTGGTATGATTCTTTACTCCTATAATGGGAATGCCTTTCATAACTTACATGCAGTTAACTTGAGTTTCATTTTCTATGCATACATTCTTCAAATGTCCTAAAGCTATGATAAGATAAGCAATATCTTTCTGTACAATGAGTGCTTTAATTCTTGCCCTTTTCCACAGTGATGATCAGCTCACATGGTTTAGTGGTATCAATGCCACACCAATAATGAGCCCCATTTCCTCTGGCAATTACTGGAAAAGTATCAGGCCTGATGCGACTGTCTCACCAACTCCCTTCGGAGCACAGGAGGGTCTCAGACACATTGCATCTTTGGAATGACAGTATATTACCTTCCACATTATCCACTCAGCAGTCAGATTTCACTGATAATCTCCAAAATAAGATGAAGGAAATGCATTTTAAAGATCACTCTTTTTGAGTCTGGATAAGTCAATCACTTAAGAGACCAATGTCGAGAATACAGAAATTCCAAGAAGACGGCTGGTTCCTAGGCAACAGGTTCCGTTACAGACACAGTGAGTTTGAGATAGGCAGAACACCCAACTGGAGAATTTCAAGCAGCATTTGAAGATGCGGGATTGAAGCCAGCGCCAGAGATATAGACAGTATTTGAAGTCTTGAAAATAGACACTCTCTGACAAAGACTATCAAAATGAGAACAATAATGGGCCAATGATTGACTATACTTAGGAAGAATCAGCAAAGGACACAGAAGGAACAATCTGAGAGGCAGGTGGAGAGCCAGGGGAGGTCAGTGTCAAAGGAAGATAGAAGAAAAGAGTAGGCATTCACGTAGAAAGGAGTAGACACTCAGGCCAAATGTTAGAGAGAAGAGAGATGAGGATGAATGAAAACTGACTGGCATCTGAAGTGTGAGCACTGATGTGGGACTGAGCCCTGAATTTGGGGGGTCTGTGCTAACTCTGGGTGGTGTCACAATTGAATTGTTGGAACACCCATTAGTGTTGAGGGACTGATTGTCGTTCAGCAGATGCCACACATTTGGTGTCAGAAGTGTTGTCAGAATAATGATGTCAAAGGTCAAAAACTTAACCTGACTCCAGGCGTGTTTGATCACTGGTACTCTTTTTTTAATTAATTTAAAAAAAAAAAAAGATGAATGAAAACAGGAAAACTGTCACTGGAAGCTCTCGACAATCCTACTCTGAAAGACATCCTTCGTGTTTTACTCATTTATATGAAGCTTATCGCATTTCTATTTTCTGACTGCTATTCTTTGCCACGTATGATTAGGAATCACCTTGAACAAAGGCAGTAAAATCATCATCAGTGAGGGAACAAAATACAGGCTATCAGATAAGCAACCGAATAAGCTCCTAAGAGAAATTCAACTCCCACTGAAACTCCAAACCTATGCATTCATTCAACAAATGTATTTTGAGGGGCCACTGTGAGCCAGGCACTGGCCTAGCCAATGTGTAGTGACTTAGACTTGCTCCTCCTCCTTGAAGCTTAATCCTACACCATTTACATATCACCAAAAAGAGAGAGAGATTGGCAACTTTATGCATCATTCTACGGCAGCATTTATAAATTGTGTAGACAACTTTTGTAAAACAAAAATAAATCCATTTATTATTTAAGTAATTATGTCAATTGCTCAGGGGAGAATCAGTTCTGTTGTTTATTCAAATACAAAGTGAGCACACAGAGCCCGGCATGGTGGTGCACTCTTGTACTTCCAGCTACTCAGAAGGCCAAGACAGGAGGATCACTTGAGCCCAGGAGTTTAAGTCCAGCCTGGGCAACATAGCAAGGCCCCCAACTCCAAAAAACAAAAACAAAAAAACACCAAAATCAATGTGAGTAGCTACTTTTGAAATTTTAGTCTCAATGTCTTAAACACTGTTTTCTTTTCTTTCTTTTTCTTTTTTTTTTTTTGCATGGGGTGGGGGGATCTTCCAGCGAGAACTGGAAAACCTGCTAGGCAAATTCTTAAAGAGCTGTAACACTAACATTATTTTCTTAATCTGATCTTTGTAAACTTTATGGAAACATCATTGTCTTAAACACTGTTTTCTTAATCTGATCTGTATAAACCTTACAGAAAATAAATTAGTGAATACCATTCCATGGGGTTAGGGTAGACTAGGAAAGAAATATAAAGAAAGAGAAGGATGAATCCCCACAGAGTCCTGAGATGGTAAGACCTCTAGACCTATATTACTGTAGTTGGGATATGTAAGTGAAATCACCCCATGTAAACTAGAGTTATGGAAAAGCAGTGTACAGACTGAGTTCTATGCAAAATTAAAGACCTTAGCATTTATACTGACAGTCTGTAGAAAGTAAATTGTTTTCTGCACACATGGTTTTCTGTAAATTAGGTTAACCTTATGCCAGGTTCAAAGTACAAGCATGCAAATAGACCATGTTTCAAAAGTTTGGATAATTGAGCTCTTTGGCACTAGAATACAATTTCTTGAGGAAGCAATGTAGTATGTCTTCAGTTTCTAATTAGGGTAAAGGTAGAGGGAACATACATTTGTGCATGTGGTTTCTATGGGTATTTTCATTTTGCTCCTACCACGATCTTTCACTGCATTTTACATAAGAGCCTGAGGCCCAGAGAATCAAAGTAACATGCTCAGGGTCAGCCAGTAAGTAGCAGAACCATTTTCTAAGGGCATTTTGTTTAGGAAACAAAATGTTTCTCAAAATATGAAACAAAGGTCACCTACATGAGATTTATCAGTGTTAGGCAGAACACCAACTAGAGAATTCAACTGGAAATACCCAGCTGGAGATTCAAATGTAGATTCCTGGGCTCCACCTACTGAATCAGACTCTGAAGACAGGACTGCAGGAATCTCCAGTTTAACAAGCTTCCCGGGTGTCTTTTGTGAATGTCAAAGTTTGAGGACCATGAAAAGAAGTTAGGTAAAAGCTACCAGGCGTAGTAAATTTACAGGACGTTTTGGTTGGCCAATAATATCAGCCATTTTAAAAACAGGATGGTGATAACTAATGGCGAGTAATCCCTAATGGCTACAATTTAAGACGGTACAACAAGGTGTATTATTTACTTTATGCCCCTTGCTGACATCAGCAATTTTTGTTTGTACGGAACTTTCTCTGATGTCCACTATTCCAAGTTGTTTTTTCCAACTTCTTTCTTCCACTTTTGAACCCATAGGGTCTCTCAAATGCTTAAACTGGGTTTGTTGTCACTGTCATTCCTTTAAGAATTCCTATTAGCAGGGTCAGGAGAGTAGCAGGGCCACCTGTGGTTCTTTGTAAATCAAGGTCATGTGTTAAGAGTTCTTAATTCTGTAGCTATTAAGATATTTGACCTAGTTTTCAGGCAACTCTATGATATGTTCTCCACAATCTCCTAGTAAAATGCACATTTGCATTCAAAGTCACTTTGGATGTGAAAACCTTAATGATAAAGCCAACAGACACATCAGGAAATATACTATAGCAATATTGTCACAATTGTACAAGAAGACTAGTGAGCCCCGGCTATTGTGCAATGTTGTTTGTGATAACTCAGGCAGAGTTCAAATTGATGATGCAGAAACTGTTCCATCGTGTGTGTGTGTGTGTGTGTGTGTGTGTGTGTGTGTGTCTAGACCTCTGCTTTTCCCAGCATCCCTCTCCAATTCCTCCCCTGCCCTCCCCCCACATCTGTTTCTCTCTCATTTATTTTTGTCTAGGGATTAAATATTACAGACAAGATGAACAGGGCTGGCCGGGCACCACGCCTGTAATCCTAGCACTCTGGGAGGCCGAGGCAGGCGGATTGCTCAAGGTCAGGAGTTCGAAACCAGCCTGAGCAAGAGCGAGACCTTGTCTCTACTATAAGTAGAAAGAAATTAATTGGACAACTAAAAATATATAGAAAAAATTAGCCGGGCATGGTGGCACATGCCTGTAGTCCCAGCTACTTGGGAGGCTGAGGCAGTAGGATCGCTGGAGCCCAGGAGTTTGAGGTTGCTGTGAGCTAGGCTGATGCCATGGCACTCACTCTAGCCCGGGCAGCAGAGTGAGACTCTGTCTCAAAAAAAAAAAAAAAAAAAAAGATGAACGGGGCTGAGTCAGCCACAGGGAATCCACATTCCAGGGTAATCTTCAAAAAACAGCAAGGACCGGAACCTCAAGGTTAATAATTTGGCAGTTTCCAAAGTCTGAGGTTCTAGGTATTTTTCCAAATGCTGCCTGAGGGCTTCTATTGCAACTGAGCGTCCATGCCCTGCCAGGCAGCTGCAGTCGGCACCTTTGGGTGGAATGGGCCTTCCTTGGTGTCTGAGCAGGCCCTAGCCCTTGAGGAAAACTCAGACTCCCTGAAGGTGAACCCAGACTCCTAATCAATTCTGCCTCCCCTTTTGCCTATTCTTCCTTCCAAAGTTTGCCTAGTGCCCCCACCCAGAGGGACACTGACAATGTTTTCAGGAGGTAAGAGTATGGTGGGAATTTGGGGGATTTTTGATAAGTGATGTAGTGAAAGAGGGTTTTACCTTGATTTAGGCCACTCTGTGCTCAAAATGGAAAAAAAGAGAGAAGGCCTTTTATAGGGCTGTGTGTTATTAATACAATAACGGACTTCCAAAATAGCTCAAGAGTTGTTCGAGCAATAGACATTTCCCATTATAGAATGTTCTTTGACCCTAGGAGACAGATTAGCACCCACAAATACCTTTGGCTCTGCAGCCTTTTATCTATATGGAAGAAAAAAGTTGCTACCTCTGGAGTTGGGGTGGGGGACAACTCAATAGAACCATTGCTTATATTTAGAATGTACGTTTACCCCACAGGCAAATCAGGGAATAGGGGTCATCCAAGGATGTGCCCAAGATAGAAGCCATTCTATCGCCAAGTTCTTGTGGCTTGGTCTCAATCTCTGGAGCAAAAAGTCATTCAGTGCCATTTTGGAACTGACCCAGAGCTACGTGGGCTATTCCATATCTTTCCTGCCCTTTTATTGCAGTTTGGATACACAGTAATAATAACTGTAATTAACATTTATTGATCTCATATAAGCACCACCCTAGATTCTTGATTACTTGTTTCATGTTTGTAATAACCCTGCGGTCCCAGTACTCCATTTCATAAAGAAACTGAGACACAGAGGTGTCCAGGTCACATTGGTGGTATTCTGGTTATCTGTTGTGGGATAATAAATTATCTCAAACCTACTGGCTTAAAACAGTAATCGTTATATTGTTACTTCTCATTGTTCTGGAGGTCAACTGGGCTAAGCCAGGCCATTATCAGTAGTGATACTCCACGGGAGTTGCTTTTTGGTGGTGGAATCATCTTGAATGTTTCTTCCTGAATGTGTCTGTTGGCTGGGACCCCAAATAGGGCTGTCATCTGGAATCTCACACATGGCCTTTCCGTGTGGCCTGGACGTCCCCATGGCACTGAAGCTAGGCTCCAAAAGCAAGCATCCCAAGAGCACAGGTAAAAGTTGTATTGCTGTTTTGTTTTTTTTTTTAAAAAAAAAACTTTTTATTTTGAATTAATTATAGACTAACAAGAAGTTGCAAATATGGTAATAGAGTCTGATGAATCCTTCAGTCAGCTTCCCCCAGTGGTGAGATATTCTGTAACTGTAGAACAGTATCAGAA